>JADBJO010001079.1:192500-280000 GCA_016801955.1 Conus betulinus
TCACCTGGTCCTGCATGTTACAGGAGAGAGGTGGGGAGGGTGGTCGCGGTGGGGACAGATCTGACAGTTTTTAGAATGGGATTGTGTGCTGTTTCGTTTGAGAGTCCAGCGAAGATGTTGCAACAATTGCCACCGGGAGACAAGTGTCACTTCTTACACATTCTTTCTGTTTTCTCTCTTTGTGTTCCTTTAGTTGTAGTTTCCTTTGTTGCTATTATACAAACAAAAAAATGTAGCAAGATTAAAAATCAGAAGCAATCTCATTATGTCAGAAGGTAGGCCATCTCTTTTTGCCCCGTATCTATGTGCCCCCATCTCTATGTGCCCCGTTTGGTCTGCGCCCCCGTCTCCTTGGCTCGGGTCTCTATGTGTCCCTGACTCTTCATGCCCCCGTCTCTATGTTCGTTCGTTCGTACCACTTCAAATTTAAAGTGGATTCATTATAAGTGATTTTAGACAGTTAAGTGAAATAGAGTGGGTATGTTTGACGTTGTGAGTAAGAATGTGTGTGTGTGTGTGTGTGTGTGTGTGTGTGTGTGTGTGTGTGTGTACTTTGTGTGTGTGTGTGTGTGTGTGTGTGTGTGTGTGTGTGTGTGTGCAGACCTGTATTCTATTCCATAGTTGTACCTGTGTTGTTGTATGGTTGTGAAATTTGGGGTTATGAAAATGTTGATGTATTAGAAAAGTTACAGTTACGTTTTTTTAAAGTATTTATTTAGATTAAATAAAATTACAATGACTTCAATGATTTATGGTGAAACCGGAATCTATCCTTTAACTGTAAAGTGAGAATGATACGGTTCTGGGCTAACTTAGTTCTTCCTGATTCTAAGAAGTATTCAAACAAAGTATATAATATCTTACATGAACTATACACAAAAGGAATTTTCGTTTCACCATAGCTTAGTTATGTTAAAAGCATTTTATTTGAAACTGGTTTTGATTGTGTTTGGGAATCTCACTCATTCACAACAGAAGTAACTTATGTAAGTGTGTGTAAAAGGAAGTTGCAAAATAATTATGCTCGTGATTGGCGCAGTTCTCTTGAAAACAGCAACAAGTGTGTATTCTATAAAAGTGTAAAGACTGTCTTTGGAAAAGAACATTATATTTCTACCTTACCAGATATTTATGTTATATCTTTATTTAAATTTAGATGTAGTAACCATAAATTGCAAATTGAAATGGGAATACACCTTAATGTCCCAAGAGATTTGCGTATTTGTCGTAACTGTGAAATGGGTGAAATTGGAGATGAATTTCATTGCATCATGGAAGTCCAAAATATAATGAACTTCGTGAAAAATTCATCCCTAAAAAATATCTAAAACCAAAGTCTGTTTTCAACTTTTGTAATTTATTTCAAAAAGGAAGACGGGATTTATTGAATATTAGTAAGTTTCTAAAAAAGGGGAAGATTGTTTAATGAGATCATTACAGTTCACCAGAATTCAGCATTTTGCAACTATGTTCACACATTGTTCTAGTGCGTTTCGTATTTCTCTTTGTTACATTTGTATCCTCCATGCCCCAACAGGGGTCAAAGGATTAAATTGAATTTGAATTTGAATGTGTGTGTGTGTGTGTGTGCGTGCGTGCGTGCGTGCGTGTGTGTGTGTGTGTGTGTGTGTGTGTGTGTGTGTGTGTGTGTGTACTACCTCCGTGTGTGTGCGTGTGTGTAAGCATATGTGTGCGTGTGTGTGTTGGGATCAGAGTGTGTCAAAACCTCGGCAGATTTATAAAACGTCGCAAAAGTAATGATACACATATAAAAGGGGTGTGTTTCCTTTTATTTCTGCGCGCGCTTCACTCGTACCTCCGCGAGTTTTCACATCACTGGCAATATCATAGTCAGCTACTTGTCAAATCAGATTTCATTCTAACGTTTAAACCTGAACTTTGTTATTGCTTCTCCATGCCATCAAAATTATCAAACAACAATAAACTTACTCTCTTGATTAAATTTTCTTTTTTAAAGAGCGGAACGAAGTGAAATAAATGTGGCCAGGAATAGCTAACTGCGATCAGATTCTCTGTCCAGGCATGTTGAAGAGCAGGCCAAATGAGATCCTATACACATGTTCGGAAAAAGACTTCGTGAGACACGCGTGTGCTACGAGACAGACTGAGAGGTATATATACACACACCTCAAGAAGTTGACTGGGTGAGATCCTGTTCGAGTGTGTCTCAAGATGTGGAATGAGAGGGATCCTGTGTCAACGTAGGAAATGGGCTGAGATCCTGTATTGACATAATCATCTCAAGAAATTGGTTACTCGGGATCCTACAACTGGACATCTCAGGAATTTGAGCGAGTGAGATGTGGCACACAAGCTTTCATGAAGTATGCTCAAATACGATCTGTATACAAGATAGACTGCATGTAATGTTGTTGTTGTTGTCGTATCCTGGCTAAAAGACTCCAGGGATCATCCAAACAGCCGAAGCACTTGAACGCTATGACACAAATGCATTAGCTGGGGATGAGAACATTACGTTTGATTGCCCCGCCACATGGGCAGCCACACTCCAACTTTGGGGGATTTTGGAGACTGAATATTTTGTACTAGGAGCTTGTCACAACTGAAGACAATTCCCGCATAACTATGCAGAGCATAACAACATTTTGATGTAGCCTTGGTGTTCTAGCCTATGTCAGTTGGCCTGACACAGCCTAAAGGCAGGATTGCATGTAATGAAATGGATTGAACGAATCTAGATATAGTATATGCGTCCCCTACGTTCACAGTAGAACCGTATCCTGGTGCATTTTGCACACTCCTTCGCGGATGAACTCCTGCCTTAGTCCATGATGCTGGTAGTAAAAATTATGAGACGTGGTGACTGCAGTTTCTCTGTGACTGTAGAAGTACATAGAGTGTTCAAAAACAAACACACACAAAAAAACCTTGAAAAGATCGTGTGGTGTTAACTGGTCTGTTCCTTGGGACGTGTCTGATCCCTCGCCATTGATTTCTCGCTCATTGCTTTGTTCCTTTGTTTCTGTTGGCTTGGCTTCATGGAGCGTTTCTTTGACACACCTGGACATCGAGAAAATGTCATGTTGTTACCTCGATACTGCAGTCATTCCCTTGTAAGAGACACAGAGATTCAACACACGTCCATACATTCGCGTGGGGGAGGTGTGTGGGGGCAGGGTGGGGGGGAGGTAAAAACTTGTTTCTACATTTTAAAACTGATATTTTAGATAGTTAAAAATCAATAATTAAAACTCATCACCATTTTAAAGGTCTTGCACATTCTGCTTTCCTTTGAAATTCTTCTATGTACATCTGATGCAATGCTGGGTTTATGACGATTTGATCTGAATCTAATTAACGCCAATATGTGTACCTGATGATATATATATATATAATATAATTTAAAAAAAATGTGTGTGTGTGTGTGTGTGTGTGTGTGTGTGCGCGCGCGCGTGCGAGCACGCACTCGCGCGTCCCCCCCCCCCCCCCCCCCCAACATGTCTTGAAAGTACTCTACATTAAGCTTTTTTTTGTGTTACTTTCAAGGCTGCCACACGTTCATTCTAGAATTTTGTGGGAATGAATCATTACGCTACAGCTGGTAACTGTCGGTTCTGACATTGTGCCAACGTCAACATTGTTCTTGTGAATTCATTATTGGTCAGACAGGATCACTGGCCAGGTCTCTTGTGGCAGTCTGCTTTTGCGTGGCGACACATGGCATACCGAACACGGGTTGGGACAGCCAGTCACACGAGAAGTCTCAGAAGATGGAGCAGAGCCGAGGCCAGTTGGTGTGCGCGTTGCCTCAGAGCCAGCACTGGCGTGTACCTCCCAGCCGATTGGTTTTCCCAGAGGACAGAGGATGCCAGTTATTTCTGGCGTCTGCTTTATTGGATCATAGATTGAGACAGAGGAGGTTTTGAATTGATTATTAAGCAACCTAGTGCAATGGATTTAGTTGCAGCTGTGAACAAGCGGCGGCGGGCAGCAGAAATTTCAGTCAAGTGATACCTGTTGACCGCGGGAAATTGCCCTCATGTTGCGCCTATAACAGAATTTGACTTTTCATGGTGGCTGGTAAATGTAGGTAAACATTGTATGCATGATGCTGATGCAGATGAGGATTTGATGACGAGTGTACTGTACCTAAAAGATTCACAAATGTTCCACCAAATTCCCATGTTGTTCCTCATGATGATGAGTGTACTGTACCTAAAAGATTCACAAATGTTCCACCAAATTCCCATGTTGTTCCTCATGATGATGAGTGTACTGTACCTAAAAGGTTCACAAATGTTTCCACCAAATTCCCATGTTGTTCCTCATGATGATGAGTGTACTGTACCTAAAAGATTCACAAATGTTCCACCAAATTCCCATGTTGTTCCTCATGATGAAGAGTGTACTGTACCTAAAAGCTTCACAAATGTTCCACCAAATGTCCATGTTGTTCCTCAAACTAGTTCAGGGAGGTTGGGATCTCTGCATGGGCATGGTTGCGCCCTTTGAAGAGGGACGCTCTCTAGAATGAAAGCAGTCAGTGTTGTCAGGAAGTGGTGGCCTCCTGCCGATGTTGGATCAGGACAGGCACCACAGAAGTCACTCGGCAGCAGTTCGATGTCTCCTCTAGTGTGTTACCTCTTTTGTTACTTTTTTTGTTTCCTTTGCTGTCTCATCTTTTGTGCCGCTTCAGTGGCACTGTGTCCGCGCCACGCATTCTGGCGCTCTGTCCACAGCTCCAGCCTGCCTTGTCCCACCACACAGCCCCGGCAATCCACAGGAGGCAGTCAGTTTCAAGTCATGAGGCACGTCCACCAAAGGAAACACTGCTCTGCTGCCGAGTCACTTCAGTGCTGTTCAGTTGAAGCTGTTCAGGCCCAAAATACACAGGACATCACCAAATAAGTCCCCTACTGACGTCAGCAACGGCTTGGTCAGAGAGCCAGTGTGAGTGAGCTCTCCCTGCAGAGGGCACCATCACGTCCATCCAGCCACAGTTCCTGTGAATCTGCTGACACAGCTGACCCCATCAGAACCCAACAAGAGCAAAGACGTGGAGAGGACATTGAAACGGAGATCACCTTGACTGCAGGGCCACAGAATTTGAGACTTTAAAAATGCCGATCAGTTAGGATAATTCAGATGATAAGAATTTTCATTCTCATTTGAGACTCAACGACAGGGCTGTATTCCACACATGCTTTCACAATACACACCAGCGTCACCTGTGCTGGCAACGTTGGTCAGGAAAGCTGAGCAACACTCTCAGAGACGCATCCATTCCATGGACCAAAACTTCACTGTGTGGTCCCAGTCTTCCCAACTGAGCCCTTAGCAAACTCAGCTCTGGGTAGGAGCCATTCAGGGGATGAAAAAAAATAAAACGTTTTGATGGGTGTTGAACCCATGACCTCACAGCCGTGAGTCCTCTTGATGACTTGAGTGGTGCCTTTGGACTGATGGAGCTAGTGATGGGACAGAAGGGACCTGAGAATGTGACTGGGCCTTCTGCTCTACCTGGCGACTCCCTTTTTCTTTCTGATTTCAACAGGGTTTAAAGGCTAAGAAAATAAGACAGGAGAGAGGTGAGAGACTGAGGAATGTGTGTGTGTGTGTGTGTGTGTGTGTGTGTGTGTGTGTGTGTGTGTGTGTGTGTGAATGATTGCCAACTTCTGGAAGTCCTCACAACAAGTTTCACCAAGACAATCCACGCAGTTGTACTTCTCTCCACACATGAACGCAACTAGAATAATCCCAGCCCGGGCTAGTTTTCTTCTTGTTCATAACCAGAGCACAGAAAACATCATGAACTGAAGAAAGATCTGCACAAACAGTCGGAGCAGTAACGCATACAATGTTGACAAACTAAAATGGAAAACACTGCACTTTAAATAATAACAACTTCAATTATTGCACTTCACAAAGTTAAAAGTCACTATTGTGCAATCGCAATTAAATTAGAAAAAAAAAACACCCTAAAGGACACTCACTGATCCCCTGTTCACGCCCTGAGCATCAATCTAGCACCGGATGTTTCCTACTGGTGTACAAGTGTGGCTGAATTTCACACACATGCACAATCACTGTCTCTGTGAACTACCCACAGGGCTGGTCTGTCCTCAGTCATGGACTTGTCTTCTTGTCTTTAAATCACAGACTTGTCTGCCTACCTTAAAACATTGAGTTGCCTACTTTTAAAATCCCGAACTTGTCTACATTGAGTTCCCTATCTTTAAAATCACAGTCGTGTCTATCTGCCTTAAAAAATGGACTTGTCTATCTTTAAAATCATGAACTTGTTGCCTTCAAGCATGGACTTGTCTATCTCAAAAATCACAGACTTGTCCACATACCTTAAAACATCCAGTTGTCTGTCTTTAAAATCACAAACCCGTCTACTTGCCTCAAACATGGACTTGTCTATCTTGAAAGTCACGACCTTATCTACCTGTCTTTGATTCCAGACTTGTGTCTGTCATAGATCATGGATTTGTTTATCATATATATATATAATAAATAATGGATTTGTGTATATGACATAATCATGGTCGTTTCTATGTCATAAGTCATGGGGTTGTGTCTATGTCATAAGTCATGGTCTTGTTTCTATGTCAAAACTCATGGTCTTGCCAGTCAAATCGTCATTTGTAGCCCAGGGCAGCAAGCTAAAAGGGAACTATGTGCACATCAATCACTACCAGTCCAGTGAATCTCAATAAAAAAAAAAAACCCAAACCAGTTGTTTCACTGTCTCATTTTCACTACCCACTCATTCAGGCTCAGTGTCCGCAGCCACAGCCTGGCTCGTCATGTTACAGTCCCTGAACCAACACTCCACGGAAAGCAATCAATGTCACATGTCCACAGCTACAGCCTGGCTGGTCATGTCGCAGTCCCTGAACCAACAGTCAACAGCCACAGCCTGGCTGGTCATGTGGCAGTCCCTGAACCAACAGTCCAAAGCCTGGCTGGTCATGTGGCAGTCCCTGAACCAACAGTCCAAAGCCTGGCTGGTCATGTGGCAGTCCCTGAACCAATAGTCCACAGCCTGGCTGGTCATGTGGCAGTCCCTGAACCAACAGTCCACAGCCACAGCCTGGCTGGTCATGTGGCAGTCCCCCTGAACCAACAGTCCACAGCCACAGCCTGGCTGGTCATGTGGCAGTCCCCCTGAACCAACAGTCCACAGCCACAGCCTGGCTGGTCATGTGGCAGTCCCCCTGAACCAACAGTCCACAGCCTGGCTGGTCATGTGGCAGTCCCTGAACCAACAGTCCACAGCCTGGCTGGTCATGTGGCAGTCCCTGAACCAATAGTCCACAGCCTGGCTGGTCATGTGGCAGTCCCTGAACCAACAGTCCACAGCCACAGCCTGGCTGGTCATGTGGCAGTCCCCCTGAACCAACAGTCCACAGCCACAGCCTGGCTGGTCATGTGGCAGTCCCTGAACCAACAGTCCACAGCCTGGCTGGTCATGTGGCAGTCCCTGAACCAACAGTCCAAAGCCTGGCTGGTCATGTGGCAGTCCCTGAACCAACAGTCCACGGAAAGCAGTCAATGTCACGAGGACAGGAGGCCAGCTACGGGAGGAGACCCTGCACTGCGATGGAATCATTAGGGTGGTGGTCAGTGGAGCGTGTTGATTCGCCGTGTGCAGGACACCATGGCACTGATGACAGTAACTGCTTCATTGCCACCATGAGGAAACATCTCCCTTCGGAAGGCGCCGCCACGTCTGTCCAGTGACCGTCTGCATCAACTTGCCTGGAACTGAAACCTCACTACAAACTCACCTAGGGCACACACACGGAGACGAAACAGAAACGGGAGTCACCACCACAAGAGTAGGGCATGGCCACAGACTTTCCAGACTTTTCTTTCAATGTCTTGCTGATGGGTCAAGGTGAGGATGAAGATGATGCCATGGAGTTCCATTCCGGCCTGACACCACATGGCAGAGCTGTACTCTATGTTTACTTTGTGTAATATATCCTGGCATCAACCAGGCCTGAGACCACATGGCAGAGCTGTACTCTATGCTTACTTTGCAATATATCTTGGCATCAACCAGGCCTGACACCACATGGCAGAGCTGTACTCTATGCTTACTTTGCAATATATCCTGGCGTCAACCAGGCCTGAGACCACATGCAGAGCTGTACTCTGTGCTTACTTTGCAATATATCTTGGCATCACCCAGCTAGGCCTGAGAGACACAGACACCTGCAGTACTGGTCAGGAAATGTGAGTGACACTCTCAGAGACCCATCCATAAAGTTGATGAAACTTCATCTGTGTGGACCCAGTCTTCCCAACTGAGCCATAGCAAACTCAGCTCTGGTAGCAGTTGGTCAGGGCTTAAAAAAAAAAAAGAAGAAAAGAAAATCCGATAACTACATGACTCTGATGGGAATCAAACTCACCACCTTCCAGCCCGGAAGCCACAATGCTGACCAGCATGCCACCACAGCAACAACGTTTATCACCAACCATCTTGAATGCAGATCTGTCTTAAACGTTTAATTCATTTCCAAGGAACCACCACCCTTCATGGTACCATTAACCGGCTAGAAATAAACAACAACCCTTAAACATTGTAACCACTGCAACAAAACTCAGGCACAATGACGTATCATTTCAACAATAATAATCTCCACATGACGGTTGCATGCTTGCTCCTGCTCCTTTTCACTTGGTGAAGACATAACTGACCATCTACCTTCTGATTGTATTCCACAGTCAGTCACATCTGGGAAGACCATTCAATCCATTCTACATCGGTAAACAAGTCTGCACCTACCACTGACCAACGAATAAGTATATATATATATCTTTGAACAGTAAAAAAAAAAAAAAACAATGGCTGATCACAGTAAAATCACGCATGTTTGGCATTGGTGCACCCATTACATCAGATCAAATGTAAAACACCTGACAATCCACATCATTCAATTCAAAGTCATTCTGCATCAGGAAAACATGTGACTAGAATATCATGCTTCAACCATGTGTTTTAAAATTACACACAAAAAACACACATCATACCATCAAAATACAAAATCTTGGGAAAAAAAAAGAAAAAAAAAAAGACTAGATACTTTTTCTGTCCACTGTGGATCAACTATGTGTACAAAACTACACAATTCTGTCATTTCAATGTAACAAAACTTGCAAAGGTACACCTTTTTACAACAGATACAACTGCACAAATTGGCTACAATCACAATAAAAAATGCTGTATCATAAAAAAATGCAGTAACGGTATCTTACAAAGAATAAATCAAAAGAAAAAACAAAGAGGACTTTTCAAACAAATGACATGTGTGATAATGGCATGTGACGTAAGTGGCGCATTGATGTCTGTATTACGTCATGCTTTCACCTGTTCTAAACCACTACCTGTCCTTCACCTTGTCCCTTGACCTTCGCCGTGTGTCAGTCAGACGTCCATCAGCGATCAGTCGGCCAAGCCACACCAGCCGTTGGACACACTGTCATGTGTCCTAGAGATGGTCAAGGTCCGGCCAATCCACGCTGTAGTGACCTCAACAGTCTTCTTCCTGTGTGTCATTTACACTATACATCAGTCACATTGTCCTGACTCTTCTTCCAGTGGGTCATTCACACTACACATTGTCCTGACTCTCCTTCCTGTGGGTCATTCACACTACACATTGTCCTGACTCTTCTTCCTGTGTGTCATTCACACTACACATTGTCCTGAGTCTTCTTCCTGTATGTCATTCACACTACACATTGTCCTGACTCTTCTTCCTGTGGGTCATTCACACTACACATTGTCTGACTCTTCTTCCTGTGTGTCATTTACACTACACATCAATCACATTGTCCTGACTCTTCTTCCTGTGTCATTTACACTACACGTCAACCACACTGTCCTGACTCTTCTTCCTGTGTGTTCATTTACACTACACATCAACCACACTGTCCTGACTCTTCTTCCTGTGTCATTTACACTACACCTGAATCACATTGTCCTGACTCTTCTTCCTGTGTGCCATCCACACTATACATCAATCACATTGTCCTGACTCTTCTTCCTGTCTGTGTCATTCACATTACACATTGTCATGACTTTTCCTCCTGCATGCCATTCACACTACACGTCAATCACACTGTCCTGACTCTTCTTCCTGTGGGTCATTCACGCTACAGATGAATCACATCATCCTGACTCTTCTTCCTGTGGGTAATTCACACTACACATCAATCACATTGTCCTGACTCTTCTTCCTGTGCATCATTCACACTACACATTGTCCTGACTCTTCTTCCTGTATTCCATCCACACTACACATCAATCACATTGTCCTGACTCTTCTTCCTGTCTGTGTCATTCACATTACACATTGTCCTGACTCTTCCTCCTGTGTGCCATTCACACTACACATCAATCACATTGTCCTGACTCTTCTTCCTGCCTGTCATTCACACTGTACATTGTCCTTCCTGCATGTTGTTCATACTACATATCAATCAATTGTCCTGACTCTTCTTCCTGTACGTCATTCACACTACACATTGTCCTGATTCTTCTCCCTGTGTGTCATTCACAGTACACATTGTCCTGACTCTTCTTCCTGTGTGTCATTCACACCACACATTGTCCTGTCTCTTCTTCCTGTGTGTCAATCTCACTATGCATCAGTCAGACGTGTTGACTCTTCCTCCTATAAGTAATTTACATTACACATCAATCAGATTGTCCTGACACCAGTAATTCACATCATACATCAATCTCATTGTCTTGACACTTCTTCCTGCATGTTACTCACATGATGCATCATTGACATCATACAGACACCGCTGCCTGGGTCATTCACACTACAAAATCACATGGTCCTGACACCTCCAACTTCTCATAGTCCATAAATCATTCTAAGGTAAACAAACAAAGGGACTTCAAAAAGCTCTTGAAAATCATTGGAAGTCGCTTATTTCGAACTCTCCATTGTAAGACCTTGAGATTCAACCCCCTCAGCTCTGGTGTTTGACAGTCTTTGAGAGTTTTAAACGCTTCGAAAATCCTTAAGATCTCAAGTCTTCCATTAAAGGCTTTAAAAATCCTTGAGATTTTGAAACTTCTCTTTGAAGGCTTTGAAAGTCCTAAATATTTGAAACCTCTATTTAAGATTTGAAACTGCTCTTTAAAGGCTTTGAAAGCCCTTGAGATTTGAAACCTCTCTCTTAAAGGCTTTGAAAGCCCTTGAGATTTGAAACCTCTCTTTAAAGGCTTTGAAACCCCTTGAGATTTGAAACCTCTCTTTAAAGGCTTTGAAAACCCTTGAGAATTGATACCTCTTGTTAAGGGCTTTGAAAGCCCTTGAGATTTGAAACCTCTCTTCACTGGCTTTGAAAACCCTTGAGATTTGATACCTCTTGTTAAGGGCTTTGAAAGCCCTTGAGATTTGAAACCTCTCTTCAAGGCTTTAAAAGCCCAAAAGATTGGTAACCTCTCTTTAAAGCTTTGAAAACTCTTGAGATTGGAAGCCCTCTCTACGCTTTGAAAACCCTTAAGACTGGAAACCTCTCTTTAAAGGTTTTGAAACCCCTTGAGATTGGAAACCTCTCTTAAAGGCTTTGAAAACCCTTGAGATTGGAAACCTCTCTTTAAAAGCTTTGAAAACCCTTAAAATTGGAAACCTCTCTTTAAAAGCTTTAAAAGCCCTTGAGATTTGAAACCTCCCTTTTACAGGGTTTGAAAGTCCTTGAGATTTGATTTCCCCCATACGATTTCAGATTCAACGTTAATCTGGAGGCATCTGACATGGCCTTGAACTGTTCTGTCACCCTGATTTCAAAGTGCAGGAGGAGAGGCAGGGCATTTGGCCTGGATATAGGCCAGTGTGGCACTAACAGATGCCATAGATTGGGAAGCCGGGCCGGGATGGGGGGTGGGAGAGAGAACAGCACTGTATTTCTATTACTGTTGGTCCATGACAGGCTGCAGCACCTGCACAATGCAACCTGGGAAAATTTAAATCAAGTTAATGTCCTTGGAAAACGGTGATGGCTCTTGAATTTCCTACAACTTTTAACTGTTACGACTGTAAGGACCCTGTCGACATCTGCTCTTGAAATGCACACAGCATTCTTTTTTTTTGTATGTGGTTCTCATTCCTCCATTTTTAGAGGTGATTTCCACCTTCTTTCTTCACTTGTTCAAGACTCCTCCCTATCATGATCTCCAAGCTCAAGTCAAAATTCAAGTCACAGTTCATCAACCAACAAAGCGTCAAAGGGACATAGCAAAAATCACTCTCTATCAGGTTAATATACAAACATCTTTCCACAATACAATCATCAATGTTAACAAACGTCATGGAGAATGGCAACTAGCCCAGCAGTCAATGAGAATGATGTGAAAAACAAAAGAAAGAGCAACAACAACAACAAAGAAAGGAGTTCAGCGCTGCAGGAACAAGGATGATGTCACTGATATTCTATAGAAGTTGTCTATCCAGTCGTATCTTCATAGCTAGGACAACAGTCAGGTACTTCTCCTTTGAAACTCACCCTCTACCATCCCACTGTTCTGTGGACTGTACACACTACCTCTACCCCCTCCCCCAAAGATGCACACCCACCATCCAACAACTAGAATTCTTTCCAAAATTCCACAACCTTTTTTTTTTTTTCCCAACAATACTTTTATGTTGCTATTAAAGAAAAATACTGCCTCAGTCGTGAAGTTAACAGCGAACAAATTTGATTTTCTTTCCAGCCTCCATCTCTCTGACAGGCATGAAGCTGTGCTCCAATGCTGTGGTGAGGTCAGACCATTCACAGTCACTGCACTGTGTTTCTCCTGCACCACCTCTTTGCCCTCTTCCTTCCTCGCCACGTGAGGACTTCTCTCCTCATTGTCCAACACCTGTCCAGTCCCTGTTTCACCTGTCACACTGACTTCTTTTCACAATGGTGTTGCGTTGCTTATTCCAATGGAAAACAAAATCCAACTTGAATGGTTTTGTGACAGGCTGGAGCAGACAACTCATGTTTACCTCCCACTGACCCTCAGTGGGGTTTGCTGTCATGCAGCGTGACTTCGCCCAGCCTGACATAACTGTCATTTTTGTGGGAGAGGGTCACATGAGGAACTGTATTTCTTCACTATCGTTTTGTGGGAGAGGGTCACATGAGGACTGTGACTGTATGGAGAACTGTGTTTCTTCACTATCAATTTGTGGGAGAGGGTCACATGGAGAACTGTGTATTTCTTCACTATCATTTTTTGGGAGGGATGGAGAACTGGTCACATGGAGAACTGTGTATTTCTTCATTATCATTTTGTGGGAGAGGGTCACATGGAGAACTATGATGATGTATTTCTTCACTATCATTTTGTGGGAGAGGGTCGCCTGAGGGTGACGCCTGGGAGAGGTCACTGTGAACTGTGACGATGTATTTCTTCACTATCATTTTGTGGGAGAGGGTCACATGGGGAACTGTGATGATGTATTTCTTCACTATCATTTTGTGGGAGAGGGTCACATGGGGAACTGTGATGATGTATTTCTTCACTATCATTTTTGAGGGGACATGGGGACTGTGGGTCACATTTTGTGGGAGAGGGTGAGGAACTGTGACTGCATTTCTTCATCAAACAGGACTCCCTTGCCTGCCCCTTGCCTCTTTGATCTACCCACCTCTTTGTTCTACCCGCCTAATCCTTTGTTCTACCCTCCTAATCCTTCTCCGTTTCCATTCTCACTTAAGTCCTAAAAATCACTCAACTATAAAGTCTTCATGAGTCCTACATCACTCACCTATATATGATTCACAAATCCTAACCACTTTCCTGTATGCTCTACACAAAAGTCCTTAATCAATCATCTATATTTCATTCACAAATCCTAAATCATTCATCCATTTAATATTCACAAGTCCTAAAACATTCATCTTTACATTATTCACAAGTCCTAAACCATTCATCAACATACTATTCACAAATCCCATATAACTCATCTTTAATTAATTCACAGGTCCTAAACAATTAATCTATAATCTATTCACAAGTCCTAAGTCATTCATCTATATATCATTCACAAGCACTGACCTGCTCATTTGTATATTTATTCACACGTCCTAAATGACCTGTCTACACATTATTCACAAGTCCTAAATCATTTATCTATACATTTTCAGTTATTCTTCACAAGGACAAAACCACTCTTCTACATCTTATTCACAAGCCCTCAATCACCCCTTTTCATTGTTCCTTTCCAGTCCTGAATGACCCAGCCTTTGATTACTCGCAGGTCTTATATTACATGAATTTTTGTTTGCCACCAATAGTGAATCCCATTTCTTTCTTCTCAAGCGCTAAATTAATCATCTCAAGTCCTACATGCCCCACCTTAATATCATCACAAACCCCAACCTTTATATTCCTCTCAAGTTCTACATTCCCCATCTTTATATTTCCCACAAAACAAATCCTCACTTTTATCTTCCTCTCAAGTTATAAATCACCTTTTTTTTTGTTGTATTACTCACAAATCATAACCCCCATCTTTTTATATTCCACTCAACCTGTAAATCCCCCATCTTTTATATTACTCACAAATCATAAATCCTCATCTTTATATTCCTCTCAACCTGTAAATCCCCCATCTTTTATATTACTCACAAATCGTAAATCCCCATCTTTATATTCCTCTCAAGCTGAAAATCCCCGGTCTCCAGTCCTAAATCTGCCATTTTTTATATTACTCATAAATCCTCCACCTTTATATTCCTCTCAGGTCCTAAATCCTCCACCTTCATATCATCACTCACAACTCGTGAATTCCAAACCTTTATATCCCCATCTTCACATTACTCACAAGTCATAAATCCTCCACCTTTATATTTCTCTCAAATCCTAGATCCCCTATCTTTATTTCACTCTCAAACCATAAATCTTCCGTTCTCATATTCCTCAAAAAGACCTTAATGACCAATCTTTACATCACTCACAAATCACCTCTTCTTATCTTTTTTTCACAAGCTTTAAATCCTCTATCTTTACTCTTCTCACAAACCTCCCATGTTTACATTCCTCAAACTTAAAGATTCTAACTCACCAATCTGGACATTTCTCAGTACTGGTATGTCACCCCTTTTTTATATTCCGAACACGTCCTACATTCCCCCATTTTTACATTACCCCCACCCCCTCCCCTAGTTCCGGACCCCCATGCTGTCCCCCCGTTGATGGGTTGATGCAGAGTGAACTCTACCAACAGGTCATCCTTGCAGTGGCAGGGGACAGTGACCCCCCCCCCCCCCCCTCCCCAACAGACCCACCTCACTTCATGGGCCACAATGCACACCAACACCCAACCATCCAAGGGACAGACAGAACCAGATAGGAGTCAGAGGCCCAAAAGTCAAAGACGAAGTTCACCAGTGTGTTTTTCCATCATGGATTTTGGCAGACGATCCACAGCCACCGGAACGGAATGTACAGATAGGTTGTTGTGCAAAAGATTGATGTCACTTTTCTATTTTTATTCCATTCCAAGCTGTGCAAAAGATTTAAGTCACTTCTTTATTCCATTCCAAGTTGATGATTGGCTAAAGCAGTGTATATTCAGCTAGCAACCACTCTTGTGTGTGAGTGTGTGTGTGTGTGTGTGCAGGCGTGTGCATGTGCTCAGTTTCTCCAGGCGCTGTGTATAGACAAAGTGTGTACGAAGGAGCTGTGTGGACTCTGTCAGTTCTCGTCGACACAGTGAGTATCATTTGAACTACCAGCATTGACAAGTCAGTTCTCACCAACAACAAGCACTGCATCCCCCAAAATAAAAAAAAATGCACACGTTACGCAGCTTGGTGTTAGTTACAGTTTCATTCAAAGGGCGTTCACCTCCTGTTCGTCCGTTTCAGTCCCTAACGTTGATCTTGTCCTAAACATGGACACCCACGTGTGTAGGCAGTATCAACCAGTGAAACACTCAACAGTACCAGCATCGTGTGGTCTTCAGTGTCCTGATTATGCATCGAGCCCAGTGTCTGTTAACAGTATGCACACACACACACACACACCCCTCGCATCCCATGGTGCTCCACTGCATGCATGGGGAGATCACTGGAGTATGACAGGGCCACAACCATCCACCACCCCCTGTCTCCTCCTCTGCTGGCCGAGAGGCCGCCTCGCCATGCCTCAGTCACATAAACGGTCAGTCCTGAAAGGAAACGGGGCGTGAGGCAGGCAGGGGCAGACAACCAGCCACAGACAATACAGACAACTTTTCCCTCCTGCGTCGAGACAGTTCTCGCCCCTCACCCCCACGCAAAACTGCTCATGGCACTAGTTCACCTGGCACAGATGCAGACACAAGGAAAAAGGGTTTTGAGGATGTCTGTTTGCTCTGTGTCTTGAGTCTGTATTTGTGCTAGACGAATTGGCGACGTAAGCAGCCCGTGTTTAGAGTTATGGGCATAAATCGGTCTCAAAACATGAGCAAAAGTGATCTTTATTGTCTGTTGCTGCTGACTTCAGATAAGATCTTTTTTTTGTTTGTTTTGTTCCTTTTTTTTTTTTCTGGCCCTAGGAAACATGTTTGAGTGACCATGTTCTAAGAAAGAGGTCTCTGTGACTATGTCTAAGACAGAGGTTTCCGTGACTATGTCCTCTTCCTCTCTCTCCCCCCCCCCCCCCCCCCCCCCCCCCCCCCCCCCCCCCCCCCTCCTCCCACCACTTCTTTGTCCAGTAAGAGAGCTGATGGTTTTTGATGCCGATTTGAACTACTACTACACCACCAGTCCCATTTGTGCCTGTTCTTCAGCCTGTCACCTTTGACCCATCGTACACCTTGTTACCTTTGACCCTCCTACACCCTGTAACCTTTGACCCATTGTACACCTGTAACCTTTGACCCATCGTACACCCTGTAACCTTTGACCCATCGTACACCCTGTTACCTTTGACCCATCCTACACCCTGTTACTTTTGTCCTTTTTCTACCTGCTGTTTCGTTTGTCCCTATTTTACAGCCTGCAACATTTTTATTCCCACTTCACACCCGGTTTCATTTATCCCTGTTCTACAACCTGATACATTTACACCTCTTCTGTACCGTATAACATTGGTTCCTATTCTTCACCCTGTTAACTTTGTCCCTATTCTACACCCTGTTACATTTATCCCTATTCAACTCCGTGTTACGTTTACCCCTAGTCTACAACCTGTTACATTATCCCTATTTTACAACCTCTTACATTAATCCCTATTCTACACCCTGTTGCAGCAGACCTGTTTACCCTAAAATTTGACTCTGAGTATTCCAAATCCAAAACAAGAGTATTTTCTACACAACAGGAGTACTCCAACGAGAAAGTTTAAACCGCGCTGTGGAAATACATGGTTGTTGGATACATTTATCCAGAAATTCCTGTTCCCCTTTTTTGCTTTAGGGCCGTCATCTTCAGAAGAGGAACGTTTATACATTTTCACGGATAGTAGACTCTCGAATGCTTGGTTCAGCGCCAAAGTTAAGAATACAAAATAGCTTCACTGAAAACCATGCCAAATCTCGAAGCTGAGAACTAGGAATGAGCGCTCTCAGCCAATCAGAATATCGACACACAAAAGTTGCGAGGAGAGTGTACACACAGCAGATATGTCAATATACACCCATTCCTTCAGAAAAGCAGTGCATGGAAATGATAGTCAGATTTTTTTTTCGCAGTATGTATCCCCATGTACCGTTTTTATTGCACTTCTGACAAAAATACAAGTACCAAATACGGCGAAATTGTATGGGTAAACAAGTCTGCTGTTACATTTCTCCCTATTCCACAAACCTGTTACATTTCTCCCTATTCTACAACCTCCTACTTTCTCCCTATTCTACAGCCTCTTACATTTATCCCTATTCTACAACCTCTTACATTTATCCCTATACCTGTTACATATAACCCTATTCTACAACCTGTTACATTTATCCCTATTCTCTACAGCCTGTTATATTTATCCCGATTCTACAGCCTGTTATATTAATCCCTATTCTACAACCTGTTACATCTATCCCAATTCTACAGCCTGTTATATTTATCCCGATTTTACAGCCTGTTATATTTATCCCTATTCTACAACCTCTTACATTCATCCCTATGTCATAACCTGTTACATTTATCCCTATTCTACAACCTGTTACATTTATCCCTATTCTACAACCTGTTACATTTATCCCATTCTACAACCTGTCACATTATCTTTATTCTATACTGTATAACACTGGTCCCTATTCCACACCCTGTTACATCTGTCCTCATTCTACTCCCTGTTACATCTGTCCCATTCTACACCCTGTTACATCTGTCCTCACTCTACACCCTGTTATCATCTGTCCTCACTCTACACCCTGTTACATCGTCATCACTCTACACCCTGTTACATCTGTCCTCATTCTGCTCCCTGTTACATCTGTCCTCATTCTGCTCCCTGTTACATCTGTCCTCATTCTGCTCCTGTGTTACACCTGTCCTCATTCTGCTCCCTCATTTACATCTGTCCTCATTCTGCTCCCTGTTACATCTGTCCTCATTCTGCATTCTGCTTCCTGTTACATCTGTCCCCACTCTACACCCTGTTACATCTGTCCCCACTCTACACCCTGTTACATTTGTCCCCACTCTGCCACCTGTTACACTTGTCCCTACTCTGCCACCTACAACCTATTTACAACCACACTTGTCCCTATTCTACAACCTGTCACATTAGCCCCTATTCTACAACCTGTTACACTTGTCCCTATTCTACAACCTGTCACATTAGCCCCTATTCTACAACCTGTTACACTTGTTGCTATTTCTACAACCTGTCACATTAGCCCCTATTCTACAACCTGTCACACTTGTCCCTATTCTACAACCTGTCACATTAGCCCCTATTCTACAACCTGTTACACTTGTTGCTATTCTACAACCTGTCACATTAGCCCCTATTCTACAACCTGTCACACTTGTCCCTATTCTACAACCTGTCACATTAGCCCCTATTCTACGACCTGTTACACTTGTCCCTATTCTACTACAACCTGTCACATTAGCCCCTATTCTACGACCTGTTACACTTGTCCCTATTCTACAACCTGTCACATTAGCCCCTATTCTACAACCTGTTACACTTGTCCCTATTCTACAACCTGTCACATTAGCCCCCTATTCTACGACCTGTTACACTTGTCCCTATTCTACAACCTGTCACATTAGCCCCTATTCTACAACCTGTCACATTAGCCCCTATTCTACACAAAGTTTCAATCCTCCCTACTCTACAACCTGTAACACTCATCCCCTCATTTGTCCCCATTGTACACACCTATTAAATCTGTTCTTATTCTACATTCTGGTACATTTGTCCCTATTCTACTACCTGTTGTATTTATCTCCCTTCTACAATCTGTTACATAAACTCATTCTACACCCTGCTATGTTTCCCCCCCCCCATTCTACACCCAGCTGTACTTGTCTGTATTCTACAGCCGCTTACATTTGTCCACATTTTACAGTTTCATTCCTCCCTAATCTACAACCTGTAACACTCATTTCTTCATTTGTCCCTGTTGTACACCCTGTTACATCTGTTCTTATTCCACACCTGGTATATTGGTCCCTAATCTACAACCTGTAACAGTCATCCCCTCTTTTGTCCTGTTTACAGTACATCATTCCCTCAGTTGTCCCTATTGTACACCCTGTACGTCAGTTGTTCTTATTTACCCTACACTCTGGTACATTTGTCCCTGTTCTACAATCTGTTGTATTTACTCCGTGCTGCAATCTGTTACATAACTTTAATTCTACATACTGTTCTGTTTATCTCCATTCTACACGCTGTTATGTTTATCCCAACTCTACATCCTGTTACATTTGTCTACATTCTTCAGTCTGTTACAGTTGTCTACATTCTTCCCCAAAGATGGAGTATGGCTGCCTTAATGGTGGGATAAAAAAACGGTCATACACACAAAACTCCACTGCCTGTCTACACAGGCAGTGTCTGCAGGAGTATCAGCCTGCGTACACAGAAAGAAAGAAAGAAAGAAGTCTACATTCTACAACCTGTTATATTTGTCTTTATTCTACGGCCTGTTATATTTGTCTTTATTCTATAGCCTTTTCATTTATCTGTATTCCACAGCCTGTTACATTCATCTGTATTCTACAGCCTATTACATTTGCCTGTATTCTACTCTCCATCCCCGCAACACTTGCTTTCTTCCCATCTCCAGGGGCATATCACTGGCGTCATACAGACACACGAGAGTAAAGGGAGTTATTTTTCTCCTACACCTTTCTCCTCCCTCGCTCCCACCCCTCACCAGGGACGTCCTCGTCAATGTAATACAAACTCAGAGAGCTGCAGGAGTTATCTTCTCCAACATTCACCCCCCCTCCCCCTCTCTCCCACAGGGATGTACTTATCAGCAGAATACAGGCACAGAAAATTAAAGTTTGGTTCTCCTAACCCCCCCCCCCCCCTTCCCCCCTCCAACCACCTTCAGGGACATTATCTTCAGCATGACATACACAGCCAGCTGAGGGAGTTATCTTTTTTCTTGCCCCCCCCCCCCCCCCCCCCCCCCCCCCCCCCCAGAGGATCCTAGTCAACATGATACATGCACACAGAACTGTGAGAGTTATTTTCTCTTAAACCCCCCCCCCCCCCCCTCCTCCTGACACACTCAACCCCAGTAGGGACGTCCTTGCCAACAAAAAGAGAGCTGATGAAGTTATCTTTATCTTTTCCTATACCAACCCCCCCCCCCCCCCCCCCCAACAGGGTTGTCCCCATCTTCGTAATATACACAACCAAGGGAGTTATCTCTTATGCCCCCCCCCCCCCCCCCCACACACACACACACACATACTAGGGACATTATCCTCAATGTACTACAGACACACAGAGCTGAGGGAATTAGTTTCTCCTATATCTCCCTCCCGTCCCCCCTCCCCACCTTTACCAGGGACATCCTCATCAGAGTAATATATACAGCTGAGGGAGTTATATCTTCTACACCTTCCCCATGTCACCAAAGACATTTTTGTAAGCATTATACAGAGACAGAGCTGAGAAAGTTACCTTCTACTTTTTTCCCCCTGACCCCCCCCCCCATCCCACCCCTAAGGCAACATGCTTGTCAGTGTAATATGGACACAGAGAGCTGAGGAGTTGTCTCCTCCTATCTCTCCTCCCTTACCCCCACCAGGATTGTCTTCGTCAGCACAATACAGACACTGAGAGCTGTGGGAGTTATCTTTTCCTATACCTTCCCCCCACCCCCACCAAAGACGTCCTTGTCGCGTAATACAGACACAGAGAGCTGCGGGAGTTATCTTCTCCTATACCTTTCCCCCACCCCCACCAAAGACATCCTCGTCAGCGTAATACAGACACACAGAAAGCTGAGGGAGATAACTTCTCCTATACCTTTCCCCCCACCCCCACCAGGGACATCCTCGTCAGCATAATACAGAGTCAGAGAACTGAGGGAGTTACTCTTCTCGTCTCGTCTCGCAGAGCCGAGCTCTCGGTGGCGCTCAGCGAATCGGAGGAATCGCAGCGAACCACATACACCTGGCCACCCGGGGCAGGGGGCGGCGCCAGGCTGACGGCAGGAGTCTCAAAGCTGAGAGAGGGCGCTTCGAGCTTGCTGGAAGAGGGGCTGATGGGTGGGCTTAAAGAAGGTGATCGGTGGTCGTCAGAGGGCTTAAGGGCAGGGACCGGCTCTGTGGCCGAGCCTGTGGAGGAACTCATGGCAGCGGGGTCAGCGGAGGGGTCATCGTGTGACCTAGACCTTGGCACAAAGCGGGCACGACCAGCAGGCTGACAGACAACAGAGAAACAGAAGAGAGAAAGAAGCCGCTGTGAGCCAAGCCAAGTGCACATACATCATGTCAGGTGACATCCATTACAGCAAGCAAAAAACAAGTCAGCCAATCAAAGCACAGCAAAAAACCTTGTCATCATTAAGTGACTCCCAATCGACAGCATCAAACCAAAAAGCAATGATTGGGCATGTGCTGCAGGGAATAAAAAAAAAAAAAAAAAAAAAAGAAGAAAAATAAATACAGGCATTAGGAGGAAAAAAAAAAAAACCCCCCCCCCCCCCCCCCCCCCCCCCCCCCCCCCCCCTCACGACACTCCCTCCTCCTCCTCCCTCCACCCCCCAAATGATCAATCGAAAAAGAAATGAAATACAAAGAAAAAAGGAAACAATGTTAAGAGTAGGGACACACCTTTTCTCATCTCTATTCATTCTATGTTTACAGAAAAAATACATCTCTCTCTCTCTCTCACACACACACTTAAAAAAATATTCATTATGTATAAATACAATACTTTCTACATTAATATTTCTCCTATACTCTGCAAAGCAGCTGTAGAAACATACGTTTCTGAACTGACAGTTACAAATATGTCTGCTGGGCATAATAACTGTGAAATACTAACTGAACTTTAGCACATTTATGCTACATCGTACAATATCACTGATAATAGATCACCTCTTCTCTCAGTCTAATTTTTTAAAACAATGCTGACTGTTTGTATGTAGTCAATTTCTATGCACTTTTCCTTCTTTTTCACTCTCCTAATATGGCTTCCGTAATTGGCTGAGCTTTCAACAGCAGCATTAGAATTTCTATTTAATGATTATTCAAATACTAACAACAATGGTGTGTGTGTGTGTGTGTGTGTGTGTGTGTGTGTGTGTGTGTGTGTGTGTGTGTGTGCGTGCATGTGTGTGTGTGTGTTTGTAAGCATGTGTGTGTGTGTGCAAGTGTGTGTGTGGGTGTGTGTGTGAAATACGCCACAAACAATGGAGCCGGCACTAGGTTTTGAATTGTGTGAAAAAAAAAAAAAAAGGAAAATAAGATTATGTGGAAAAAAAAATGTGTTCACCGTGATTCAAGCCAATCCTGTGAAGTGGAAAGAAAAAAGAGAAAACCTTGTAATGGCTGATAACTAAATAATGACCCCATGAAAAAAGAAACACATACTGCCATGAATAAGATGCATCATACAGATGGTCAATAGTTGATAACCTACCGTGCCAGCCACAAAAGAAAGAACACAGTGATCATAGAACAGACCCTGGTCGACAGTTGATAACTAAAATAGTGACACAAAAAAAAGACACACTACTGCCATGAATAAGTGCATCAGACTGATGGTCGACAGTCGATAACCTACAGTGACACACAAAGAAAGAACACACTGTTATCATTTATAGTGCAGATTGATGGTCACAGTTGATAACAATGGTGACAAAAGAAAAAACACACTGTGATCATTTATAGTGCAGATTGATGGTCGTCGACAGTCGATAACAAACAGAGACACAGAGAAAAGAACACACGGTGATCATCAAGAACAGCTTGATGGTCGACAGTTGATAGTAAACGGTGGCACACAAGAGTTCACAGTGATGGTCGGCAGTTCATGACATGTCTAATCATGGAAATAACAAAGCTCTATCTGACCTGTAACTACACACAATTACAATGAGATGCCTCGTCACCTTATCTTTGAACACACAAATGAATTCTGCAAATGCAGTGGGGTATCCACCCCACAATGGAAACAAGTGAAGTCATTTCAAGAAAGGCAGTGATGTTCTACACAATCTGAACATGGTTACTGTATTCGGAGCAAAGGGCTAAAGCACAAACGGAACATACCAAACAAAGAACAGCAGTACTCAACAGTGATTTTCAAAAAATATACTTTGGCGAAAAACATACTTCGTCAATGATGCATTTCATGCATCTAAAGTGTGAAAAAACTGTCTTGAATCTGCATCACTGTTGGTTACAGAAAACATATTGTATACAGCTCCAGCCACCACCACCCTCCCCCCCTCTCTCTCTCTCTCTCTCCTTCTCCAATATCCCTCCCACTTCTCACACCTATCAAAAAGTGATTTTTGCAAGTGATCAACTCCCAAAATCAATCTGGATACCAAAGGCACATCGTCAACTGAATTATGAATACCTCACATTGATAAAAATAAAAACAATACCAACAACAACAAAAATATTAAAAATGATTGTACTGCTATACGACTATATTTACATCAACTTTTTTGATGCACACATGTGTACACATGTGTGTTTTCACATAAGTTTACACTGTATCTTTTAAATCCAACCTTTTAGAAAACTTCTAGCCAATCAAAAGACCGTTTCATTTATGGCAGATTTGGTTAATTAACTGTTGTTTTTTTTTTTCCTTTTTTTTTTTTCCCTTTTTTTTAAAAACCATCTTCAAGTTATCTGCCCCTTAACTGGTTTGTGCAGCCAGCATTTACTCCTACCACCTCCCCCCTCCCCTTCAGCTCCTCTTTCATCATGTCCAATTCTGCCAACCTCTAGAAAATACCCATACTTTCACTTTTTATTGGTAAACACCAATTTTACTGGAAAACACCTGTGTTTCTACATGGTGAATAATAACCTTTCACTGGAAAATATCAACTGTGTTAAACTAGAAACTATCACAGCTTAAAACCATCCTTGTAAATAAATACTCATACCTTTAGACTGGAAATATCCACCTATTTTACACACACACACACACAAATTTTTTTTTTAAATCTCAAAATCATCTGTATTTTTACTGGTATGAAAATGTCCATACTTTAAAAGGACAATATCATCATTTTCAACAGGAAAATATCAACATCTTTTAAATCAAACAATCCACACTTTTAACTCTAAACGGTCATAAGTTTTCCCTTGAAAAATAGCCAACGTTGCCTCTTCTGCCTGAAAACATTCCAACATTTTGCTGAAATGTATCTTTTTATGCAAAATATCGTTCTTTTTTATGTGAACATATACTGGAAAATATCCACACATGGACATTATCTATTACCTTAAAAAAATCCAAATTTTTGCTGTTGGAAATAGCCATAGTCTTGATGGACAATATCCATACCTTTTTAGTGGAAAATACCCACTATACATACTATATAATATCCATACCTTTTACTGAACAATATTGTTACTTATTACAGCACAATACTAGTGTTTACTGAAAACATCACAACTTTATACTGACAGACATTGCTTTTTTTTTTTTTTTTTTTTTTTTTTTTTTTTTTTCACTAGAACATATCACTGCTTTTGACAGGAAAATTTTCCTGCTTTTTCCTGGAAATTATCACTGCTTTTGACAGATAAATATCACAACTTTTTACTGGAAAATATCACAACTTTCAAATGGAAAATACTACTGACTTTTTTACTGGAAAACATAACTGGTTTAAACAAGCAAATACCACAACTTTTAACTGAAAAATATCACTACTTTTTCTTGAAAATATCACTGCTTTTGACTGGAAAATGTCGTTCAAAGTCTGATACAAATGACTTAAACACAAAAGTCAGAAACTGAAGTACTGGCAGAGAATTATATGTAGTAGTAACGACTAGATGGGGAAAATGGGAACAATGGCACAGTCTGAACATTTCAAAGGAATGAGTAAAAGATGTTTTGGAGTAGACTACTCTGCTGAAGAAAAAGGAAAAGAAGAGCTGAAAGAAATCATGTTGGTAGCATTTGCTAGGCTGGTAGAAACATAAAAAGTAAGGCAAGCTGAATTATTTTCTATGGTAACTGTTAAGCAGCAGAAAAGCAATTCTAACTAAATCATGTCGTAGTTATTATATATGAAAAGCATTGCATGCTGAATGGCGTTTCACAGTAACTATTAGGTAGGAAAAGCAATACTAACTGAATAATGTTTTACAGTAACTATTAGGTAGGAAAAGCAATACTAACTGAATAATGTTTTACAGTAACTATTAGGTAGGAAAAGCAATACTAACTGAATAATGTTACACTGTAACTATTAGTAGGAAAAGCAATACTAACTGAATAATGTTACACAGTAACTATTAGGCAGGAAAAGCAATACTACTAACTGAATGTTTTACAGTAACTATTAGGCAGGAAAAGCAATACTACTGAATAATGTTACACACAGTAACTATTAGGTAGGAAAAGCAATACTAACTGAATAATGTTACACAGTAACTATTAGGTAGGAAAAGCATACTACTAACTGAATAATGTTACACAGTAACTATTAGACAGGAAAAAGCAATGCTAACTGAATAATGTTTTACAGTAACTATTAGGCAGGAAAAGCAATACTAACTGAATAATGTTTTACAGTAACTATTAGGTAGGAAAAGCAATACTAACTGAATAATGTTTTACAGTAACTATTAGGTAGGAAAAGAAATACTAAGGAAAATGTTACACTGTAACTATTAGGTAGGAAAAGCAATACTAACTGAAATATGTTTTACAGTAACTATTACGCAGAAAAGCAATACTAACTGAATAATGTTACACAGTAACTATTAGGCAGGAAAAGCAATACTAACTGAATATGTTACACAGTAACTATTAGACAGACAGGAAAACAATGCTAACTGAATGATGTTTTACAGTAACTATTAGACAGGAAATGCAATACTAAGTGAATAATGTTTTACAGTAACTATTAGGCAGGAAAAGCAATACTAACTGAATAATGTTACACAGTAACTATTAGGTAGGAAAAGCAATACTAACTGAATAATGTTTTACAGTAACTATTACGCAGGAAAAGCAATACTAACTGAAATAATGTTTTACAGTAACTATTAGGCAGGAAAAGCAATACTAACTGAATAATGTTACACAGTAACTATTAGGCAGGAAAAGCAATGCTAACTGAATGATGTTTTACAGTAACTATTACGCAGGAAAAGCAATACTAACTGAATAATGTTACACAGTAACTATTAGGTAGGAAAAGCAATACTAACTGAATAATGTTACACAGTAACTATTAGGCAGGAAAAGCAATACTAACTGAATAATGTTTGACAGTAACTATTAGGCAGGAAAAGCAATACTAACTGAATAATGTTTTACAGTAACTACTATTAGGCAGGAAAAGCAATACTAACTGAATAATGTTTTACAGTGACTATTAGACAGGAAAAGCAATACTAACTGAATAATGTTTTACAGTAACTATTACACAGGAAAAGCAATGCTAACTGAATAATGTTTTACAGTAACTATTACGCAGGAAAACCAATGCTAACTGAATAATGTTACACAGTAACTATTAGACAGGAAAAGCAATGCTAACTGAATAATGTTTTACAGTAACTATTACGCAGGAAAAACAATACTAACTGAATAATGTTTGACAGTAACTATTTGGCAGAAAAAGCAATGCTAACTGAATATGTTTTACAGTAACTGTTAGGCAGGAAGAGCAATGCTAACTGAATGATGTTTTACAGTAACTATTAGGCAGGAAAAGCAATGCTAACTGAATAATGTTTTACAGTAACTATTAGGCAGGAAAAAAGATGCTAACTGAATAATGTTACACAGTAACTATTAGGCAGGAAAAGCGATGCTAACTGAATAATGTTACACACAGTAACTACTAAACAGGAAAAGCAATGCTAACTGAATAATGTTTTATATTTACTATTAGACAGGAAAAGCAATACTAACTGAATAATGTTTTACTTTTACTATTAAGTAGGAAAAGCAAATCTGACTGAAAAATGTTTTACAGTAATTACTAAACAGAAAAAGCAATACTAACTGAATGATGTTCACAGTAACTATTAGACAGGAAATGCTAACTGAATGATGTTTACAGTAACTATTAGGCAGGAAAAGCAATGGTAACTGAATAATGTTTGACAGTAACTGTTAGGTAGGAAAAGCAATGCTAACTGAATAATGTTTTACAGTAACTGTTAGGTAGGAACAGCAATGCTAACTGAATGATGTTTACAGTATCTGTTAGGTAGGAACAGCAATACTGAATAATGTTTTACAGTAACTGTTAGGTAGGAAATGCAATACTAACTAAATGATGTTTAAAGTAACTGTTAGGTAGGAACAGCAATACTAACTGAATGATGTTTACAGTAACTGTTAGGTAAGAAAAGCAATACTGAATAATGTTTTACAGTAACTGTTATGTATGAAAAGCAATGCTAACTGAATGACGCTTTCAAGTTAGATGACTGTAAGCAGACACTGAAACAAACTTTAAAGGAAAATTACTGTTCTGAGAAAGAAGGAGACAAATAGCGAGACAAAACATGACATGTTTCTCCCTCTTTGGTCTTCTCCAGGCAAGACAAACAACATTCAAGGCAATGAAACGGGACATCTCTCTTGAGGAGATAGTGATTGTTTGTTCTTTGTTTTTGTTGTCTAGAATGCTGCTTGTCTTGCCTGAGGAAGACTGAAGAGGTCGAAATGTATCATGTTTTGACTTGTATTTTTGTCTCTTCTGTTCGCCAGAACAGTAATTTTTCCTTTAAAGTTTGTTTCAACGGAATGATGTTTTGATGTAATTATTAGGTAGGTAAAGCAATGCTAATTAACTGACATTTTGTAGTAATTGAATAGGGAGGGAAATGTGGGGAAAGTAGAAAATTCCTGCAATGTAAACAGATATCCAGCTTCCACTTGGCTTTCAAACATACAATAAACACTGGTGTTTTGAAATGTCCCTTCAACGACCACAATGCTGTTCATGTTGTCCAGTGTATGGCTGCTGTTGGCTTTGGGAAACATGTTGCCTGCCACACTGACATTCAATCCCTTCATGGGTGACATGCCACAGGAGTGGCGTCATTGTTTCTCCCATCTTTCACGGTGACTATGGTGTCCCACTGTGTTTGTGGACCGTGAAGAACAAGACAATGGCTGAGGCAGGGGGGGGGGGGCTGGACACAACACACAGGAGGAGACAATACCAAGCAGCCCGCAAAGGAGAAGGCAGACAGGCAGGTAGTTGACCAGCATGCCACAGCTTATCTTACATCTAGTTCAGCACAGCTACTGTCTACATACAGACAGCAACACACATCTAAAAGCACAGCAATTGTCTATGTACAGAGAGCAACACCAGCTTAAAGCACATCCACTGTCTGTATACAGACAGCAAAAAAACACAGTTTGGCAGGCAACGTATGTCTTTATACACATAGCAATTCACAGGTTGGCAGCATAACTGACTCTATACACACAGCAAGACATCTTAGCTGAACAACTTTAGTCTGTATACAGGCAGCGACACAGCTTTAAGCACACATATTGTCCATACACACATCAATATGCACCTTAGTATTTATCTGCTAAAGCACAACTACGGTACGGTGTATGAACAGACAGCAGCTACATATGACGTGAACTACGCAAGTGAGTGCCACACATATCGCCCACACAGTCGTCACATGTATCAGCAAATATAGTCCCCACTTGTCATTGACTAAGAGGCCTCCTGACCCAGCAGGAAGAGTGATGTCCTATCCTGTGATGTAACCTAGGGTCTGTTGCCTTCAACAGTGATGTCCTATCCTGTGGTGTAACCTAGGGTCTGTTGCCTTCAATAGTGATGTCCTATCCTGTGATGTATGCTAGGGTCTGTTGCTGTTCAATAGTGATGTCCTATCCTGTGATGCAACCTAGGGTCTGTTGCTGTTCAATAGTGATGTCCTATCCTGTGATGCAACCAAGGGTCTGTTGCTGTTCAATAGTGATGTCCTATCCTGTGATGCAACCTAGGGTCTGTTGCTGTTCAATAGTGATGTCCTATCCTGTGATGTATGCTAGGGTCTGTTGCCGTTCAATAGTGATGTCCTATCCTATGATGTAACTTAGGGTCTATTGCCGTTCACTGAACGGAGGACAGACAGGGAAAAGAGGGGGGGGGGGGGGGGGGGGGGGGGGTCAGGCCTTGAGCTGTGTGGCCCCAGCCTACATCCCTTTTCCACACAGCCCTGAATTTCTGACAAAATCAAGAATGGCGTTACCGTCACTCAACCTCTCCATCGTCTCTTCCACCCGCCCCCAGCCCCATCCCTTACAGTTCATGACATCATTTACGCACAGCAGCAAGGTTGCTTTCTGTTGGACACAGCTGCAGTTTATTTCCATCTGTTCTTGTCTCCCCTCCTAAGCCATGCTAGGATGTTGTCCTACAATAAAAAGCAGTTAACAGCTTTCCTATGACTACCTTCCCCTAGCCCTTTCCCTTCCCAATCCTCCAAGAGAAGAGTGGCTTGTCTGAACAGTGTTCTCTAAGCATACAGTGTACTGAGTCTCTCTGCCCACTACGTCTCCCTCCTCCTGGCTATGGCCTGGTTTCTGGAGGGATCTCTCAATTTCCCTGTGTCAGACTTCCTGTGTGCACGTGCATCCAGTGTGACACAGACCTGCGACAGCTGTGGCTGTCTAGGTCAGTACAGCCACTGCAGTGATGAATCCATGGCTGAAACTGGGGGGGGGGGGGGGGGGGGGGGGAAATGAGAAGCAGGGAGGCTGGGAGTCCAGAGGGCGCTTTAGGCCTCATGGTCGGGTCAGGGGGCAGAGACCATTGTCGGGAGTCAGGGGGCTTCACCCCGTGAAGCTGAAGGGTTTGTGTCCCTTTGACGGGGATAATCTGGGCGATTGGAGGCAACTTATTTCCTGTTGTCCTGGCAATCCACTAGACCACCTCTGTCACCAAATGACAGTGTCAGAAAACAGACTACAACGGGCCTCACTGAACACCAGTGGCTGGGGAACAGGGTGCTGGGGGGGCTGGACAATGGCGTTCTTGTTAAGCATGTGTCTGGGGAACACTGAGAGGAGAATACATTTTACATGTTTATGTCCTGTCTGAAACCATGAACGTGCATAAGCCAATACATTTACATATTTAGGTCCTATCTGCAGCCATGAACGTACATGAGCCAATATATTTACATATCAAGGTCCTCTCTGCAGCCATGAATATACAAGAGCCAATACATTTACATATCTAGGTCCTCTCTGCAGCCATGAATATACATGAGCCAATACATTTACATATCTAGGTCCTCTCTGCAGCCATGAATATACATGAGCCAATACATTTACATATCTAGGTCCTCTCTGCAGCCATGAATATACATGAGCCACAGAAAAGTGGATGGAAGCAGTCTCCCTAGTATCTGTTGCGCTAAGCAGTTGAACAAACAGAACAGCGTGTGAGGACAGGACAGCGTGTGAGGACAGGACAGTGACCCATCACGCCAGCAGATCCCAGCAGTGCCAGCCACAATAGATCACGCACAGTGCTGTCACCTGGAGGGCAAGGTGGTGAGGGGGGGGTAGGGGTGGGGGGGACAGTGGAGGGAAAATGGAGCGACAGGGAGGAAAGGTGGTGGAGGTATGGACTGTGGTGGTCCACAGGTGGCAACACTGAGGCACTATACCTGCAGGAATAGATGGCGCCATAACTCCTTCTTGAAACCAAAAGAAACAAAACAAAACAAAAAAAGGCAATGAACGATCCGCGGAACCCACCCACGCTCAGAAACACTGCGTCTTCAGCATCATGACATGAACACAACATGTTCAGCAGATCCTTTTTCTTTTCTTTTCTTTCTTTTCCAAATCAGCAGTTAGATGATGAAAAGACCCACTACGGCATGCAGTGTTAGTACATGAATGAATGCGTGTCATCTGTTAAGGAACACACAGAGTGGTGACACCCACACTCCAACGCAAAAACAATGGCCAGAGCACAAACTACGAAGAGGAAGGGCAACATGACTGTTAGAACAAACACAGTCTCTCCAAGGACAAGGCATACAACTAAGTTTCTTTCTGCGTGTGTGTGTGTGTGTGTGTGTGTGTGTGTGTGTGTGTGTGTGTGTGTGTGTGTGTGTGTGTGTGTGTGTGCATGCAATGACTGTCCATATCATATTGACATCAGACTACATTCGAAAACAGCAATCACAGGATAACAAACATAACTAATGGCATCAGTGAGAAGTAAAATAGCAATCCAACGTGGAACAGGAATATCTAATTATGGTAACAATGAAATATTACATTCTGTTTACGAAGAAACCAATGATAGGACTTTGTCAAACAAAAAATCACAAAAAAAAAAAACAGTGAACAACTTGTATTAACCTATTTCACCACATAATCTACCAGCACAGGCCACAGAAAGCTTCCATTGCTCACTGAAGGTAACGAAGAATGTACATTTATAATTTTTACCACAAACAGAGTCTGCCTCTTGATGCTTTTGATTTGCAAACCATTCAGTATGCGCACACGTGTGTGTGTGTGTGTGTGTGTGTGTGTGTGTGTGTACAAGCAAGATGAAGTATGTTTGAGTGTGTGTAATACAGGTATTCAAATGAATGCAAAAACAAAAAAAAACCCATACATTTGCAACAGGTTTTGTACTGAACAAAAGTCAGAATCATTTCCCTCTTGCTTTGCAATAAACCACATTCAGAAATTGTCAAACAACTTTTCAACCAGTCTGAGTTTCTTGGTTAAGAACCAGAATCAGAACCTTTTAAAGCATTTATCTCTGCCTAAGGCTTAGTTAGGCTTTAAAAAAAAAAAAAAAAAAAAAAACCAGCTTCACTTTGTCTGTTTAATAACCAAAGTAAAAATGTGTCGAACCATCGCTGAAAGCTGGAGTGGAATCTTTAGAACCACTGCACTTTCTTTTCTTTAGAACAGAAGTAAATATTTTTTCTGATTACCCTGCTTTACTCAGGAGTCAGAATCTGTTGAACTACTTCACCTGCCAAACAACCATGTGAGAATGTTTTGAACCATTTGGTTTATTGTGGAGTTTGGATTTGTAAAACCACTTTCACTGTGCTTTGTAAGGAACCAGCATTTTAGTCTTTTGCATACTTAACTTTGTGTTAAGAACCAACATCATAATCTTTTGAAGTTTGGATCTTTTGAGCCACTTCGTTTTGCTTTGTTACTACAAACTGGGGTCAGATTTTTTTTTTTTTAATTTATTTTTTGCGTACGCAGGCTGATACTCCTGTGGACACTCCCTGTACAGACGGGCAGGGATTAATCCCATCTACCCAACAAAGGGAGTGGAGTTTTTGTGTGTATGACCCGGTTTTTTTATATCGCCATTAAGGCAGCCATACTCCATCTTCAGGGAAGAAGCATGCTGCGTGTAACGTGTCTCTATACGAACGGCCAAACTGGCCTTCTCTTCTGAAAATTTGGTGATGGGATTTTACGTGTGTGCAAGACGTTATGCGTGCGTTACACATGGAACCTTGGTTTATAGTCTTATTCGAAAGACTGTATAGGATATGGAATCAGAACCAATGTTACCTCCGAGGGAAAAATCCCCCCTGTACCGAAACGGCTCAGCAAAGATTTGAACCAGCAACGCAAGATTACGAGTCCGGCACTCTACCAATCGAGCTATTCCAGCCCCCACTGGAGTCAGATCATTTACACCCAGTTAGTTTGCTTTGCATGGGACCAGAGCCCAGATAAGCTGAACCTCGTTTTGCTTTATGAACTTGTGTTTGGATTTTTTCTTTTTCAACCAATTCACTTTGTTTTCTTGAGCAGTGAAGTCAAAACCTTTTGATTCATTTTCACTTTACTCTGTTTACAATCAGAATCAGAATTTTTTTCACTTTCCCTTGTTTTGTTAAGAATCAGTATGATGCCTTGATTGTCCTCACTTTGCCTTGTGAAGAATCAGAATCGTGTTTGGCTTCTATCCAAAATCCTCCAAAACCTGACTGTTGGCTATGTTCTATTCCAATGTCCCCTTAACCCTCACTGCTGGCTGGGTTCTATTCCAATGTCCCCATAACCCTCACTGCTGGGTTCTGATCCAATGTCCCCATAACCCTCACTACTGACTGGGTTCTATTCCAATGTCCCCATAACCCTCAATGCTGGCTGGGTTCTATTCCAATGTCCCCATAACCCTCACTGCTGGCTGGGTTCTGGTCCAATGTCCCCATAACCCTCACTGACTGAGTTCTATTCCAATGTCCCTATAACCCTCACTGCTGGCTGGGTTCTATTCCAATGTCCCCATAACCCTCACTACTGCCTGGGTTCTATTCTAATGTCCCCTGTCCCCATAACCCTCACTGCTGGCTCAGTTCTATTCCAATGTCCCCATAACCCTCACTGCTGGGTTCTATTCCAATGTCCCCATAACCCTCACTGCTGGTTGGGTTCTATTCCAATGTCCCCCATAACCCTCACTACTGGCTGGGTTCTATTCCAATGTCCCCCATAACCCTCACTACTGACTGGGTTCTATTCTAATGTCCTCTGTCCCCATAACCCTCACTGCTGGGTTCGATTCCAATGTCCCCCCCAACCCTCACTGCTGGCTGGGTTCCATTCCAATGTCCCCATAACCCTCACTGCTGGGTTCTAGTCCAATGTCTCCATAACCCTCACGGTTGGCTGGGTTCTATTCCAATGTCCCCATAATCCTCACTGCTGGCTGGGTTCTATTCCAATGTCCCCATAACCCTCACTACTGGCTGGGTTCTATTCCAATGTCCCCATAACCCTCACTGCTGGGTTCTATTCCAATGTCTCCATAACCCTCACTGCTAGCTGGGTTCTATTCCAATGTCTCCATAACCCTCACTGCTGGCTGGGTTCTATTCCAATGTCACCATAACCCTCACTACTGGGTTCTATTCCAATGTCCCCATAACCCTCACTGCTGGCTGGTTCTATTCCAATGTCCCTATAACCCTCACTACTGACTGGGTTCCATTCCAATGTCCCTATAACCCTCACTACTGCCTGGGTTCTATTCCAATGTCCCCATAACCCTCACTGCTGGCTGGGTTGTATTCCAATGTCCCCATAACCCTCACTACTGACTGGGTTCTATTGCAATGTCCCCATAACCCTCACTACTGCCTGGGTTCTATTCCAATGTCCCCATAACCCTCACTGCTGCCTGGGTTCTATTCCAATGTCCCCATAACCTTCACTACTGACTGGGTTCTATTCCAATGTCCCCATAACCCCTCACTACTGACTGGGTTCTATTCCAATGTCCCCATAACCCTCACTGCTGACTGGGTTCTATTCCAATGTCCCCATAACCCTCACTGCTGACTGGGTTCTATTCCAATGTCCCCATAACCGTCACTGCTGCTGGCTGGGTTTATTCCAATGTCCCTATAATCCTCACTACTGACTGGGTTCTATTCCAATGTCCCCATAACCCTCACTACTGGGTTCTAGTCCAATGTCCCCATAACCCTCACTACTGCCTGGGTTCTATTCCAATGTCCCCATAAACCTCACTGCTGGGTTATTCCAGTGTCCCCATAACCCTCACTACTGACTGGGTACTATTCCAATGTCTCGATAACCCTCACTGCTGGCTGGGTTCTATTCCAATGTCCCCATAACCCTCACTACTGACTGGGTTCTATTCCAGTGTCCCCATAACCCTCACTACTGACTGGGTTCTATTCCAATGTCCCCATAACCCTCACTGCTGGGTTCTATTCCAGTGTCCCCTTAACCCTCACTACTGACTGGGTTCTATTCCAATGTCTCGATAACCCTCACTGCTGGCTGGGTTCTATTCCAGTGTCCCCATAACCCTCACTGCTGGGTTCTATTCCAATGTCCCCATAACCCTCACTGCTGGCTGGGTTCTATTCCAATGTCCCCATAACCCTCACTGCTGGCTTCTATTCCAATGTTCCCATAACCCTCACTGCTGGGTTCTATTCCAATGTCCCATAACCCTCACTGCTGGCTTCTATTCCAATGTCCCCCATAACCCTCACTGCTGGCTTCTATTCCAATGTCCCCATAACCCTCACTGCTGGGTTCTATTCCAATGTCCCCATAACCCTCACTGCTGGCTTCTATTCCAATGTCCTCATAACCCTCACTGCTGCTGGGTTCTATTCCAAGGTCCCCCATAACCCTCACTGCTGGCTTCTATTCCAATGTCCCCCATCACCCTCACTGCTGGGTTCTATTCTAATGTCCCCCATAACCCTCACTGCTGGCTTCTATTCCAATGTCCCCCATCACCCTCACTGTTGGCTGGGTTCTATTCCAATGTCCCCATAACCCTCACTACTGCCTGGGTTCTATTCCAATGTCCCCCATAACCCTCACTGCTGGCTAGGTTCTATTCCAATGTCCCCATAACCCTCACTGACTGAGTTCTATTCCAATGTCCCCATAACCCTCACTACTGCCTGGGTTCTATTCCAATGTCCCCATAACGCTCACTGCTGGCTGGGTTCTATTCCAATGTCCCCATAACCCTCACTACTGCCTGGGTTCTATTCTAATGTCCCCTGTCCCCATAACCCTCACTGCTGGCTCAGTTCTATTCCAATGTCCCCATAACCCTCACTGCTGGTTGGGTTCTGTTCCAATGTCCCCATAACCTCACTGCTGGTTGGGTTCTATTCCAATGTCCCCCATAACCCTCACTACTGGCTGGGTTCTATTCCAATGTCCCCCATAACCCTCACTACTGACTGGGTTCTATTCTAATGTCCTCTGTCCCCATAACCCTCACTGCTGGGTTCGATTCCAATGTCCCCCATAACCCTCACTGCTGCTGGGTTCTATTCCAATGTCCCCTAATCCTCACTGCTGGGTTCTAGTCCAATGTCTCCATAACCCTCACGGTTGGCTGGGTTCTATTCCAATGTCCCCATAATCCTCACTGCTGGCTGGGTTCTATTCCAATGTCCCCATAACCCTCACTACTGGCTGGGTTCTATTCAAATGTCCCCATAACCCTCACTGCTGGGTTCTATTCCAATGTCTCCATAACCCTTACTGCTGGCTGGGTTCTATTCAATGTCCCCATAATCCTCACTGCTGGCTGGGTTCTATTCCAATGTCCCCATAACCCTCACTACTGGGTTCTATTCCAATGTCCCCATAACCCTCACTGCTGGCTGGGTTCTATTCCAATGTCCCTATAACCCTCACTACTGACTGGGTTCTATTCCAATGTCCCCATAACCTCACTGCTGGCTGGGTTGTATTCTAATGTCCCCATAACCCTCACTACTGACTGGGTTCTATTCCAATATCCCCATAACCCTCACTGCTGACTGGGTTCTATCCAATGTCCCCATAACCCTCACTACTGACTGGGTTCTATTCCAATGTCCCCATAACCCTCACTACTGCCTGGGTTCTATTCCAATGTCCCCATAACCCTCACTACTGACTGGGTTCTATTCCAATGTCCCCATAACCCTCACTGCTGACTGGGTTCTATTCCAATGTCCCTATAACCCTCACTGCTGGCTGGGTTCTATTCCAATGTCCCTATAATCCTCACTACTGACTGGGTTCTATTCCAATGTCCCCATAACCCTCACTACTGGGTTCTAGTCCAATGTCCCCATAACCCTCACTACTGCCTGGGTTCTATTCCAATGTCCCTATAACCCTCACTGCTGGCTTCTATTCCAGTGTCCCCATAACCCTCACTACTGACTGGGTTCTATTCCAATGTCTCGATAACCCTCACTGCTGGCTGGGTTCTATTCCAATGTCCCCATAACCCTCACTACTGACTGGGTTATTCCAGTGTCCCCATAACCCTCACTACTGCCTGGGTTCTATTCCAATGTCCCCATAACCCTCACTGCTGGGTTCTATTCCAGTGTCCCCTTAACCCTCACTACTGACTGGGTTCTATTCCAATGTCTCGATAACCCTCACTGCTGGCTGGGTTCTATTCCAGTGTCCCCATAACCCTCACTGCTGGCTTCTACTCCAATGTCCCCATAACCCTCACTGCTGGCTGGGTTCTATTCCAATGTCTCCATAACCCTCACTGCTGGCTTCTATTCCAATGTTCCCATAACCCTCACTGCTGGGTTCTATTCCAATGTCCCCATAACCCTCACTGCTGGCTTCTATTCCAATGTCCCCATAACCCTCATTGCTGGCTTCTATTCCAATGTCCCCATAACCCTCACTGCTGGCTTCTATTCCAATGTCCCCATAACCCTCACTGATGGGTTCTATTCCAATGTCCCCATAACCCTCACTGCTGGGTTTTATTCCAATGTCCCCCCATAACCCTCACTGCTGGCTTCTATTCCAATGTCCCCCATCACCCTCACTGCTGGCTGGGTTCTATTCCAATGTCCCCATAACCCTCACTACTGCCTGGGTTCTATTCCAATGTCCCCCATAACCCTCACTGCTGGCTGGGTTCTATTCCAATGTCCCCATAACCCTCACTGCTGGCTTCTATTCCAATGTCCCCATAACCCTCACTACTGACTGGGTTCTATTCCAGTGTCCCCCATAACCCTCTCACTGCTGGCTGGGTTCTATTCCAATGTCCCCATAACCCTCAATGCTGGGTTCTATTCCAATGTTCTGATAACCCTCACTGCTGGCTGGGTTCTATTCCAATGTCCCCATAACCCTCACTGACTGAGTTCTATTCCAATGTCCCTATAACCCTCACTACTGACTGGGTTCTATTCCAATGTCCCTATAACCCTCACTACTGACTGGGTTCTATTCCAATGTCCCCATAACCCTCACTGCTGACTGGGTTCTATTCCAATGTCCCCATAACCCTCTCTGCTGGCTGGGTTCTATTCCAATGTCCCCATAACCCTCACTACTGCCTGGGTTCTCGTCCAGTGTCCTCAACAACTAGACTCTAAGTCACCGGACCTGACATCATTGATTTTCGGTTCCATTTTCATCATGACCTCATTATGGTAGATCACACAACTGACCAATGTATGATTTTCTACCTTATCATCAAGCAAGGGTGACATATAACTGCTTTAAATATCAGGTTCATTCCAACAAGAGAATTAGTGAAAAAAAAAAGTTTGTGACATGACTTTATGTAAAAAGGTTTCTCTGTAAGGAAATGAAAAAGGGCAAAAAAATTGACATAATCTACTTACAGACATGTATTCAAATATCTGCATATCTGATAATTGTTCAAGACTGCTCACTAAATACTGCACTAATTCTCATTTCACAGGACTTATGACTATGCCCTTTTAAATTTTTTTTTTTTTTTTTTTCAATTTTGTTGTTGTTGTCTTTTTAAAGAAAACAGATTGTAACAAGCCAAAATCCTCTTGCAATGAACTCACAAACCTGGTATCTGGTTCTATTTTCCTCACTTTTGATGAACCTTAAGAACCGATCGTTACAAAGGGTGTTGGGACCGATCATTACAGACTCACATGTCCTGAAGTGAAAGTCAAAAGAGCACAAAGAAAAGAACCACGGCCAGTCAACGCCCACCTCCAGGCCACTCGGCAGTACATCAGCAGCTCTAGGAACAAGGACGAGCTAGACACTGCTACAGCGTTAAACACACCCACTGGTGAGTGTTACACACAGGACAGTCACAAGACACATCAGTTCTGTTTCGTGGTGGTGTAACTGTTTTCCGCTGGCAAACTCTGGGCGCGGCAGCGCATATCTTTTTAGACAGTAACCGCATAGTTGTCTGATGCTGGTTTTTCAAGGCTACCTGTAGGATGGTGCATTCCCAGGATGAAGCAGGATCATGCATAGTTGTGTGTTGTTTATCACCGGCTTCTGTCTTTAACCAGAAACAGCAGGTGTGTGTGTGTGTGCATAGCTTGTGTCTTTAACAAGGGGCAACAGGTGTGTTCGTGTGTTTGGTTAGTGTCTTAACAAAAAGCAAGGTGTATGTATACCAAGTGTCTTTTTTGAAACAGCGGGTGAGTATAGGTTGCGTCTTTTGCAAGAAACTGCGTATGTTCGTAGTGTGTACAGTGTGCATCTTCAGCCAGAGACAGCAGGTGTGTGTGTAGCTTGTGTCTTTAACCAGTGTCTTTTACCAAAGATGGCTGGCCCATTTACAGCAGGTATCTTTAGCAAGGAGCGATGTGTGTACATGTGTCTTCAGCACGAAGCAAGTCTTTAGCAAGAAGCAAGCGTGTGTCAGAAGTGTGTGACAGCATGTGTCTTTAGCAAGACGCACACATGTGTATTGCACATGTCTTTAGCAAGAGCGTGTGTGTGAATAGCATGTGTCTTTAGAAAGAAGCAAGAGTGTGTCAGAAGCGTGTGATAGCATGTGTCTTTAGCAAGAAGCACGCGTGTGTATTGCACGTGTCTTCAGCAAGAAGGTGTGTGTGAATAGCATGCGTCTCTAGAAAGAAGCAGGTGTGTGTTTATAGCAAGTGTCTTTAGCAACAAGCTGGTGTGTGATCACATGTCTTTTGCATGAAGCAGGCATGCACTTAGCTTGTGTCTTTAGCAAGAAGCAGGTGGGTATATAGCATGCATCCTTAGTAAGAAGCACCTGTGTTTAGCACGAGTCTTCAGTACGAAGCAGAGACTGGTGTGTATAAAACTGTGTGTCTGTAGCCAGAAGCAAAGAGGTCAGTGTACAGCTGTGCGCCTTCAGCACCAAGCAGCCGAGTGTGCACAACAGGTGTCTATAGCCACAGACAACAGGTCTGGCTACAGCTGGTGTCCCTAGCCAGGGGGTAGCAGGTATGTGTGGCAGCAGGTGTGTGTGTCTAACTTGTCTTCAGCACAGAACAGATGAGTGTGTACAACATGAATCTTTCGCCGAGGCTACCCCCCCCATTATCAGCCAAAGGGGCGTTTGCCAGGGGAAGCAGTTGCTGACAGTGACCAGTGTGAATGCAGAGTCAAGTGAAGGCAGATGTCAATACACAGCAAGTCTCTCTCTCTCTCTCTACACATGCTACAAGCGGGCAGCACTAGGATGTACCTTGGCTTCCACTGACTCCGGGATCGTCTCCACCGACCGTGACACCGCCGCAGCGCCCCCCGGACGACGCAGCTGGAAACCGACGCGGTCGTGAAAAACCACCGCGGTGCGCGACGGTGAGACCTCCCCGGTGACCCCTCTCGCATCGGTGACCAGGTCCGGGCGCCGGCGGTGAGACATGAAGCGGCGCACGGCCGGTTTGCTTTTCTGGCGCTTTATCTTGAAGGTTTTGCGGCTTCGGGCGTCCTGGCGCTGCAAGCGGTGTTCCCGGGGGTCGTCCAGCAGTGAGGGGTCACCTTCCAGCCCTGCCGGCACACGGGCTGCAACAGTAATGATAATAATGATAACAATAATGATGATAATGATAATAATAATAATGAGAATAATAATAATAACAATAATAAAGAGAATAATAACAGTAATGAAATTAATAATGACAACAATAATAATCATAGTAATAGGAATAATAACACTAGAATAATAATAATGAAAAATATTAATAATGAATAATGATAATAATAATAATAATAATAATAATAACAGAGCATTTATAAAGCACTTTGCCAAAGGTTCAAGGCGCTGACAATCCACAGTCTCAGGTACCCAGTATGCTGCCTACCTGGGTAGTGCCGACTGGAGAGCCGTCTGCCGGCGCTTCATTCAGTCGTTTCCCATGTTATCCAGTCAATATCGTTCACCCAGTTTCCTTCCTTCCTTCATTCTTTCAATTTCTCACACAGAGTGCATGCTACGTGTAACATGTCATCCATACCAATGGCCAAACTGGCCTTCTCTTCCGAAAGTTGGAGATGGGATTTTACGTGCTTGCAAGATGTTATGTGTGTGTTCACACATGGAACCTCAGTTATAGTTTTGTTCAAAGGACTGTTTGGGAAACGGAGTCAGAACCAATGTTAACTCTGAGGGAAAAATCCCCCTGTAACGAAACGGCCCAGCAGAGATTCGAATCCACAACCCCAGGATCACCAAGATCTCGAGTCTGATGCTTTACCACTGAGCTATACCGGCCCCAGTCCATGTGATCCATGAAGATTTCTGCTCTGTCTCACCAGGTCCTGGGAACTGCATTCACTTTACTGCTGTCATCTTTCAGCCTACAAGGCATTAAGGTGCGAAGGGCATGATACAACTTTAGAACAATAATCACAAACTTCCATCGTGATACGTACATCCTACAGTGCAGCTAAATCCTTTGACTTTTTACAGTATGGCTGCATCCGCCATCAAAATGCTGATCTTTCACAGTATATAGAGCTGTCAACCTCTGAAGACATGAAAATCTGTAAGGTTCTTCCTGACATGGCTGAACACTTCCACAGGCCGAATTACTGACAGGGATCAGCAGCACTCCCATCATGACAGCAGAAAGCAACCTGAATCTGCACTTCTGTTCTAATTTTTTTTTTTTTTTTTTTTTAATTCCTCAGGGTTAATTGGCCAAGGAGGTCATCTTGACATGACGGCAACTTGGGAAGCTGAACCAGATGTAAGTTTCCAAACAGATCTTTGGCTACATGAATGGCAGATGTGCAAACTCTGCGAATAAATTAATTCCCTTTTTTTTTCTTTCTTCTTTTTGCGAGCAAAATTTTTGTTATGCCAAGCAGAATAACTTGTGTTTGACCATAATAAATTCCACCAAAAGTGGGACGGCTGGCAGCTCTGACAGTATAGCGCCAAACTGAAACCGCTCATTCCATCTGACAAAAACCAAATCACAATGAATTCCGCCTTCCTCCTCCCCCCTTCCACCTACTCCTGCTCTCACCTCGGCCGTTGAGGGCCTCGCACTCCTCGTTCTCGAAGGCGACATGGGCGGGGGCGGCACGCTCTGCGTCCAGGCTGTTCTGTTTTGGACAGACGTCCGCGCAGGACAGATGGTGGGCTGTCGCTGCAGGCGCGGGGAACTCAGCGTCTCCATCTCTGTGGGGAGAGAGGGGGGGGGGGGGGGGGGGACACACACACACCCCTGGTGTGAAAGACCATCAACACATACAGGAAGTAGCATCATGGGAAATGAAACGACCCATGAAGAAAGCAACATGCACACAGAACAGCCACAAAAAAGAAGCAGATAAGTAAGACTGGCTCTGGTTATGTTGACATTCCTTTCTGACTGTTTTCCTTTTGATTTCAGTTTCATCAGTGAGGTGTCACTGCCTTCAGACTAGTCCATATAGGGTACACCACATCCGTGTGATTTACAGATGAATTAATGACTAAGATGTGAGAATTTGGAAGCGGGTCTTGTGACTACTAATCAGCAGATGTCTGACCTACGCATTAGATGAATGTGCTGGTCGGACCCGAGTACCTACTTAACATTGGTTGTACCATTGTTATAATTGTACATGTATGTGGGTGTGTGTGTGTGTGTGTGTGTGTGTGTGTGTGTGTGTGTGTGTGTGTGTGTGTGTGCACAGGCCCATGTATGTATGCCAGTGTACGCGGTGCACAAGTGCATGTACTTGTGCACTATGTGTATGTATGCGTGTGTGTTTGTTTGCATGTGTGTGAGTGCAAGTGCGTGCACTTGTATGTGTGTGTGCGAGTGCGTGCATGCACGTGTGTATGTGTAGAAGTGCATGTGCCTGTGTGTGAATGTTTCTGACCACTTTTAACATGTCATCCAAAAACAGAAATTTAGCTGTACAAGAAAGTTCTTTCAATGTATACAGATGTATGTGTATAAGTGTTTAGTTGTACGAGAAAGTTTCTTTCCATGTATACAGGCAGATATATGTGTATAAGCGTTTAGTTGTATGAGAAACATTCTTTCCATGTATACAGATATATGTGTACAAATGTTTAATTGTACAAGAAAGTTCTTTCCATATATACACATGTATGTGTACAAGTGTGTGCACATCAATCAAACATCCACACGTACAGCTTTCTCCTTCACCCAACTCTATCTCTGATACTGAAGCATAAACATCCAATCTCATTTGAAGCTATTCTTTTAATTTTTAATGCCCTGTCGCCTGTTTGTTCATTTGTATCATGCAAGGTTTGTGCAAGCAAATAATCCAGGAGTCCTATGTTTTATCTGTCAAAATATCGTGGACTTTTTAAACATACCCTGAAACTGTTATCAAAGGATTTATCAGCTGACAGAAACAGAGAGAAAACACAACTGAAATCATTGTGCTGAGCAAAATACTACTGAAATCATCATACACAATGGAAAGAACGCTACTGATATCATCGTACAGAGAGAGACATGAAATCATCATCATATAGAGAGTAACACAAATGAAATCATCCTATAAAGAGAGACACAATTGAAATCATTCAACAGAAAGACAGAAACACCAGTGAAATCATTCAACAGAAAGACAGAAACAGTATTGAAATCATTCTGCAGAAAGAGAGAAACAGTATTGAAATCATTCTGCAGAAAGAGAGAAACAGCATTGAAATCATTCTGCAGAAATAGAGAAACACTACTGAAATCATTCTGCAGAGAGACAGAAACACCACTGAAATCATTCTGCAGAGAGACAGAAACACTACTGAAATCATTCTGCAGAGAGACAGAAACACTACTGAAATCATCTTCCACACAGAGGAACCACAAACGAGCTTTATATGAGAACCCTCAGTTATAATAATAATAAAAGATAGATGAATGTTTAGTTGCATTCCTGACACCAGTCTCAAGCTTTTCTCTCTCTTTCTCTCTCTCTCTTTAGAACTACCCCAACACTTCAGTTTACAACAAAAACAAATGCAGAGCATTAACCATCACCTGTAACACTGTGGAACACATTTCGCTTTCATACTAAACCAACTGAAAAAAAAAAAAGTTTTCACTGCAATTCACTGTGCTGTGTACAGCACTTGTAGCACTAACCTGCATGATACCCACAGCCCCAACCCTGTTCTGTCTATGCATTAGTCATTTCAGCGGGTCATGGGGTTCACTGACTAGCTGACCGACTGCTCAGACCATCTCTTACCCCCTTCACACTACTGACAGACCGGCTGTCGTGATCTGTGTCCCCTTCCTACTGATGACAGTGTCATGATCTGTATTCCCTTCCTACTGATGACAGTGTCATGATCTGTAACCCCTTCCTACTAATGACAGTGTCATGATCTGTAACCCCTTCCTACTGATGACAGTGTCATGATCTGTATCCCCTTCCTACTAATGACAGTGTCATGATCTGTAACCCCTTCCTACTGATGACAGTGTCATGATCTGTATCCCCTTCCTACTAATGACAGTGTCATGATCTGTATCCCCTTCCTACTAATGACAGTGTCATGATCTGTAACCCCTTCCTACTGATGACAGTATCATGATCTGTATCCCCTTCCTACTAATGACAGTGTCATGATCTGTATCCCCTTCCTACTGATGACAGACCAGCTGTCATGATCTGTATCCCCTTCCTACTAATGACAGTGTCATGATCTGTATCCCCTTCCTACTGATGACAGTGTCATGATCTGTATCCCCTTCCTACTGATGACAGTGTCATGATCTGTATCCCCTTCCTACTAATGACAGTGTCATGATCTGTATCCCCTTCCTACTGATGACAGTGTCATGATCTGTATCCCCTTCCTACTGATGACAGACCGGCTGTCGTGATCTGTATCCCTTCCTACTAATGACAGTGTCATGATCTGTATCCCCTTCCTACTGATGACAGTGTCATGATCTGTATCCCCTTCCTACTGATGACAGTGTCATGATCTGTATCCCCTTCCTACTGATGACAGATCGGCTGTCGTGATCTGTATCCCCTTCCTACTGATGACAGATCGGCTGTCATGGTCTGTATCCCCTTCCTACTGATGACAGTGTCATGATCTGTATCCCCTTCCTACTGATGACAGTGTCATGATCTGTATCCCCTTCCTACTGATGACAGTGTCATGATCTGTATCCCCTTCCTACTGATGACAGTGTCATGATCTGTATCCCCCTTCCTACTGATGACAGTGTCATGATCTGTATCCCCTTCCTACTAATGACAGACCAGCTTTTATGATCTGTGTCCCTTCAGACCCAATGACAGACTGGTTGTCGAGATCTTCATATCTGTCAGATCAATTACTGGACAAGTATTTTTCTCTGTCACATATTTTTTTTTTTTCATCTTCTACTGATGAACATTCATCAGCACAGAACAGGGGAGATCAGTTAATGGGAAACTGAAAGCAAAGGGAGCACACTCTGGGTGAACAGGACTGGAGGCGAGGAACACTGTGAGGCTGACAGTTTATTTTGTGATACCTGGAACAGCAGGTGCAAAACAGCTAGGCTGCAAGGCTGGCACGTTATTCTTAATATCGGGAATACCGCCAGTTCCATAAGGAAGCTGAGGGGTTGACAGGTTACATGTAATATCTAGATTACCACCGGTTAGCAGGAACGGTGTGAGGCTGACAACTGGGTAACATGTTTAAATTATGCATATAAATCAGCATCACTACAAATGCATCCTTGACAAACTTTGAAAAATGTTTTTCACACACACACATCATACTCTGTATATATTCAATGATGGTTATGACAAGAACCCTCCTTCAAACAAATAGTAAAGAACAGTTGGACGACAAACTCCCATCTCGTTCAAACAAAACCACATACCAAAACATGATGGACTAATAGCAGCATATGCACAATGACATAAACACACCGACACAATATACATGATGGAATAACTGCAGCATATGCACAATGACTCAAACACACAGACACAATATACATGACAGAATAACAGCAGCATACACACAATGACTCAAACACAGACACAATGTACATGACAGAATAACGACAGCATATGCACAATGACACAAACACAGTATACATGACAGAATAACCACAGCATATGCACACAATGACACAACACAATTTACATGACAAAAAATAACTACAGCATACGCACAATGACTCAAACACAGACACAATGTACATGACGAAATAACTACAGCATATGCACAATGACTCAAAACACACAATCCACCCCGCATCTACTCTCCCGACCTCTGCACTCTCCCCCCCCCCCCCCTCCCCTCTTCCCCACCCACCGGTAGGGGAACCCTCCTCCACCGTGGGTTTACGTGAAAACTTGTCCAGGATGACGGAGCCCTCGTGCGCTATGATTCGTTTACTGGCGCGCTCCTCCGGCACCTCGCCCCCCGACGGTTTGTCCCCCTCATTGTCGGCGGGCCCGTGCGCGAGAGGGGGGGCTGTGTTGATGGAGCCCGAGCGGGAGAAGGAGTACCTGGGGGGGAAAGAGCAACACACACACACATGCACTCCTGGGTGAGGGGTTCATGCAGTGGAAGCCGGAACGCAGTAACTGACAGGGAGAAGGGGGCTGGGAGCAGGAGGGGAGGGCTTGGTGGGGTGGGTGGGGTCAGGAGTGGAAGATAGGGGGTAAGTTTGCAGTTCTGCTGCCGGTGGAATCATCTCAAGCGGCAGCTTGTGCGTGGAGCTTGGGCGTCGTCATCATGTCCTTCGTTTGCAGGATTCATAATCCACACTTTGAGGTCAGCCTGACCCAGAGCTTAGTCACATTCATTTCAGACTCTCTGCATCTGTACCTGATCAAATACTGTCTGCATCTCTGCCCTGATCAAATACTGTGTGCATCTCTACCCTGATCATCAAATACTGTCTGCATCTCTACCCTGATCATCAAATACTGTGTGCATCTCTGCCCTGATCATCAAATACTGTGTGCATCTCTGCCCTGATCATCAAATACTGTGTGCATCTCTGCCCTGATCATCAAATACTGTGTGCATCTCTACCCTGATCATCAAATACTGTGTGCATCTCTACCCTGATCATCAAATACTGTGTGCATCTCTACCCTGATCATCAAATACTGTGTGCATCTCTACCCTGATCATCAAATACTGTGTGCATCTCTACCTGATCATCAAATACTGTGTGCATCTCTACCCTGATCATCAAATACTGTGTGCATCTCTGCCCTGATCATCAAATACTGTGTGCATCTCTGCCCTGATCATCAAATACTGTCTGCATCTCTGCCCTGATCATCAAATACTGTGTGCATCTCTGCCCTGATCATCAAATACTGTCTGCATCTCTGCCCTGATCATCAAATACTGTCTGCATCTCTGCCCTGATCATCAAATACTGTCTGCATCTCTGCCCTGATCAAATACTGTGTGCATCTCTGCCCTGATCATCAAATACTGTCTGCATCTCTGCCCTGATCAAATACTGTGTGCATCTCTGCCCTGATCATCAAATACTGTGTGCATCTCTGCCCTGATCATCAAATACTGTCTGCATCTCTGCCCTGATCAAATACTGTGTGCATCTCTGCCCTGATCATCAAATACTGTCTGCATCTCTGCCCTGATCATCAAATACTGTGTGCATCTCTGCCCTGATCATCAAATACTGTGTGCATCTCTGCCCTGATCATCAAATACTGTGTGCATCTCTGCCCTGATCATCAAATACTGTCTGCATCTCTGCCCTGATCAAATACTGTGTGCATCTCTGCCCTGATCATCAAATACTGTCTGCATCTCTGCCCTGATCATCAAATACTGTGTGCATCTCTGCCCTGATCATCAAATACTGTCTGCATCTCTGCCCTGATCAAATACTGTCTGCATCTCTGCCCTGATCATCAAATACTGTGTCTGCATCTCTGCCCTGATCAAATACTGTCTGCATCTCTGCCCTGATCATCAAATACTGTCTGCATCTCTACCCTGATCAAATGCTGAAAAACAAAGCCAGCAGGGACTTCTAGTTAAAACCTAACTGCGGCTGACATAAATCAAAAACATGAGAAGAGTCAGACCCCCCCAGCCCTATGACTGAGCCAGCAAGCACCAAGAACAGGTCTGGCTGAGGAAGGCACGACACATCAACTGCAGTAATAACCGCTGGAGCAGTTCTTCATTGATATTAAACAGGGATTTGACCATGCGACAAGATCCACGAATCAACAGGCGCTGTTCACGTCCCAGTTTTTTTTTCTTTTTTTTTTTTTATTTTATTGTACGTTTAACCCACTGTCTTCTGGGCAGCTTTTTCTGCGTCCACTCTCTGAACTGTGCTATGAAACTTGAATGATGCAAATAATCTAATGAATCAACCAAAACAAAACAACACCATCACTTGAAAGTAAAAATTTGTCAGTAAAGGTAACATTGTCCTGTTAATATTTACCATCAATGTTAAGGAGTGATTTTTAATGTGAGACATGTTCATCAAATGCAAGTATGATTATCTTAATTTCATTAGCAAAGCAAACATCTTTAATCCAAGCTCAAACATAGAATTTGTAGCAGATTTACATTAAGCGAGTTGGTAATATAAAAAATCAAGTTTGTTGAAAGATGAATCACGGCCTGCACATTAGTCCAGCTTCACAGACTATAGGACAGAAGTCAAACAGCAAACTACATTAATGAATGGAGATTAAATAATACTTTAAAGAATAAAATAATATATCACTGACTCATACGAATGTGATCAACAGCAACGTGGTCACTGCACTGCAAATGAATCCATCAGCGAGGCTCCCATTTCACCACTTACACTGTACCACAGACTTGAATCATGTAAAACTTACATCTACCACAGATTTTTGTTCAAAAGTTCACCTGCCATTTCATTTCCGTTTGTAAAGGTATTCCATACAAAACACAATGGTCAGACGAGTTCTGCGAGTTGATCAACTTTAAGATTTGGCACGTCCAACCTTGCACTGCGATTTGAAACCAGCCACGTCATCACTGTTCATTGCCCAAAACAACTGCAGAAAACCGTTAATACTTAACGTGAGGTGTCCATTTGAAGACAAAAAAAATCTTGCCATTGTCAATATTTTCAAACCGATGTTTGCTGGACTGCAACTTCCCACTTTTGTATCAGCAAGGCTTCTTCATGAGCTTCCAGTCAGTGAATGATTTTCAGCCGACCAAATCAGCTTTGTCGATATTGATCTCCAGCAATAATTACTGGCGATAAACAAATTTACTTCTGCATGAAAGTCACTGTAAAAAACTCCTTTCACTCTGTCGCTACGTCTTTTTCCTGATATTAAGCAGGGATGTTACAGGTCATTCTGTTAAACTAATGCCAATACTACAATGAAGAACTTCGGCATCCACCATTTGCAATCACCGCATTCTTCTTTTCCAAAAAACTGCCCAATCAAACTCATTCTTGCCTGAAATGTAGGCTCATTTCCTGTCAAAATGTTGCTGAATCATCGCTGGTTCCAGTGAGGTACTTTACAAAACTGTATGACAAGTAAGCAACTTGTGCTTTTCATTTGAATAATGGTAACTATTCACTACATGTACATGCCATGCATTTGTTTGAATGATAGGGTTTTATACAAAGTGCGTTTCCCATAACCCTGGGAAGACTGTACCTGTGCATTTCCCCATTGATAACCATTATCATTCCTTACCTTGTCTACAGCAAGGTATGCACACAAACACACCCTTTACTGCATTTTAAATCTCTCTCTCTTGACACACACACATACACACATTTACATACTCCTAACTTTTTAGAAGTTCTCCCACGCACACTCCTTCCTCATAAAATTCCTAACTTATAAAAGAAATCCCTCCCCCATCTCCATAGGAAACCCATGCACACACATCCTTCCATATAAGATTCCAAACTTATAAAAGAGATCTCTCCCCCCTCTCTATAAAACCCATGCACACACATTCCTTCCATATAAGATTCCAAACTTATAAAAGAGATCCCTCCCCCCTCTCTGTAGGAAACCCATGCACACACACAATGGTACCATGCACTGACCCTTGCTGTTGCGGGTGGTGTTGATGGTGACGGAGGAGCGGATGGGGCCGATGATCTCAGCAGCAATCTCCGTCAGGTTGGCTGTCAACTGACGCTCCAGTAACTGAGTCTGTGAGAAGTCCGTCTGGTCCGTGGCAAAAGTGGCTGCCCTTGATCGGTACCCTGGTGACAGGAAACATGTGATGCAATGGGAAGCTGGTCAGTGTACTATGATGATAACAACAATGTGCACTTACAGGACTGTAAGTTCTGAAGAGGGTTCCAAGCACTTCACAGAAACATGTGATGCAATGGGAAGCTGGTCAGTGTACTATGATGATAACAACAATGTGCACTTACAGGACTGTAAGTTCTAAAGAGGGTTCCAAGCACTTCACAGAAACATGAGTTGATGTATACACATTCCAGACCTGTTTACCCTAAATCTACTGCTGGAGTATTTCTCAAATAAAATGAGCGTATTTTCCTGAAAATGAGCACACACATCTTCTAAATACTTTAATTTTTGTCAAAAGCAAGGGGGTCGCTGCCTGCTCTTGTTACTACGTTATCCAGATGTGAGTTTGCAGGCACGATATTGTCACACTTTGGGCATAGCGCTCAGACACCTAAGTGTCACTACTGCTCAATAACTTAACTCTCCAGATTTTTTCCCCCCAAGGTATTTTTTTCGGTTCGTCCAATACATTTTTGCCAAACATGTGTACGGCGAAATTGTATGTGTAAACAGGTCTGCCCAGACAGGTGATGTGTAGTGGGCAGTAAAGTCAACCAGCAAGGGGGAACTGATGCTGACGTGAAAACCAGAACAGGAAAAGCAAAAGCAGCATTCATCACTTGGAAAAACATTTGGAAATCTCGACTAATCACCACCAGGATGAAAATCCGCCTCTTCACTTCAAACATCAAATCTGTCCTGTTATATGGATCAGAGACCTGGAGAACCTCAAAGACCACCACGCACAAACTGCAGACCTTCCTTAACAGCTGCCTGCGAAAGATCCTCCAGTTCCACTGGCCAGGGACAAACAGCAACAAAGAGCTGTGGGAAAGAAGTAACCAACTGCCAGTAGAGCAAGACATCCATAAAAGAAGATGGTGGTGGATAGGACAGGGCTCCGAAAAGCCCCAGACAACATCACCAGAAAAGCCTTGACCTGGAATCCTCATGGCAAAAGGAAGCGAGGAAGACCAAGAAACACCTGGAGGGCGGGACCTGGAAGCAGACACCAGGCAGATGGGTTACAGCTGGGGCAAAATAGAAAAGATTGTCCAGGATCCGTGGTTGTTGGCGTGCAGTTGTTGATGGCCTATGCTCTGGCAAGAGCAATGGGCCTAAGTAGTTAAACAGGACTGACATTCCTATGGATTGCAACACAGTAAACTGCCTTCACTTGTCATGCCACTGCCCATCCCCACCCCACTATCATCCACCACCACCACAACCATCACACAACACTCCCCCCCCCCCCCCTCCCTGCCCACCCACCTCTCCCATCACAAATTAAACTGAAAGCAAGCAATGACCTGTTTACCACATTGTAAGACAGGCACATGCTCACATACATAGATACCACACTGTAAGACAGGCACATGCTGACATACACAGATACCACACTGTGAGACAGGCACATACTGACATACATAGATACCACACTGCGAGACAGGCACATGCTCACATACATAGATACCACACTGTAAGACAGGCACATGCTGACGTACTTAGATACCACACTGTGAGACAGGCACATGCTCACATACATAGATACCACGCTGTGAGACAGGCACATGCTCACATACATAGATACCACGCTGTGAGACAGGCACATGCTCACATACATAGATACCACACTGTAAGTAAGACAGGCACATGCTCACATACAGAGATACCACACTGTAAGACAGGCACATGCTGACATACACAGATGCCACACTGTAAGACAGGCACATGCTGACATACACAGATACCACTCTATAAGACAGGCACATGCTGACATACATAGATACCACACTGTGAGACAGGCACATGCTGACCTACATAGATACCACACTGTAAGACAGGCACATGCTCACATACATAGATACACAAACAGGTGTAACTGGGATTATTACACGACCGGACGGACAGTCATAACAACATTTCTCCCATTAAATTGACATATAAACTGTTTACTTATTTAAGTACATGTTTTTCACCAAGCTGGCAAATCTTATCACAACACATTCTATTGGTTAAGTAGAGGCTGCATGGGACCTGAGTTTATCATCCACTAAGAAGGACTAGCACCCTGACCACATCAGCCAGAATCAACTAGAAGAGGAAGGGGAATGGGGGGGTCATCATCTACTTTGGATCAGCCTGAATCTAGTCAAGGAAGCAGGAGGGTGGTGGAGAGAGAGGGGGAAGGGGCCAGGGCAAGAATGAACTGTGTGTTTGAAAAACCCTGGGCCTGAAAGCATCTCCTTTCACAGATGAGGGCATTACTCACATAACCACCCTCAATCAAATGGTGCCTGCATAGAAGGTGAAAGATCTCAAGTTCAAATCCTGTAGAACCTTACTGATATGACAGAGAGATCGTATGTGGACGCAATACTGTTTACCCTAAATCTGCTTTTGGTGTAGTTTTCAATGAAAATGAGCGAATTTTCTGCAAAGAGTGTGTACCACATTCCACATTTCTGTAAAAGCAGAGAGGGAGAAGGGGGGGTCCTTCATTTTGTTTTCACCTGCCAATCATACTGCAGACGCTTCTTGCCAGTAAGAACCACCTTACCTTGCACCGACTGACTGCAGTGAGACAGGTTCTTTCTGATACACAATTTACTTTCGAATCTGACTCGTCAGCATACTTTGCCACACGCTCATGCTCTCTCACCAGTTTTTCAACATTACAGGACATGTTGTCAGAAAAATGGACACTGCAAAATGCTATTTCTCATGCAGAAGTTAGTAAGAGTTGTCAGTCTTTGGTTAAAGCCTCCGTCGCTGTTGTCCCCCCCCCCCCACCAAATTACCACTTTGTCTCCAGAATTTTTTTTTGACGTTTTTCTTTTCACTTTGTCGTCTTCGTTGTCTTTTTGCCAAACATGCACAAAATCCGGTGAAATCGTCTGGGTGAACAGGACTGTGGACTTGGCCCGCTGCTTACCGACAGCAGTGCAGGCCTGGAGCTGGTCTCTGAGCTGCTGAAGCTCCAGGGAGAGGGTAAGAAGGATGGTGGCCGTGGACTTGGGGTAGGCGTAGTTGTATCCCTGCAGCTTGTCCTTAATGGTCTGCTGGATGTAGTACTCCTGGGCCGTGTCACAGTTCACCCGCATCATCTGCCCACACACAGTGTCTAGCCTGTAATGCCTTGTACACCATTAGGGACACTTTCAAATGCAGCATTTGCACACACAGCATCTAGCCTGTAATGCCCTGTAGACCACTAGGCACACTTTCAAATGCAGCGTTTGCACACACAGTATTTAGCTTGTAATGCCTTGTGCACCACTAGGGACACTTTCAAATGCAGCATTTGCACACACATTATCTAGCCTGTAATGCCATGTACACCACTAGGGACACTTTCACATCATCATCTATACACACAGTTCCTAGTCTGTAATGCCTTGCAGACCACTAGGGACACCTTAACACTTATCACCTACGCACACAGCGCCTATCCTGTACACTACTAGGGACATTTTCACATCATCATTTGCACACACAGCTCCTAGCCTGTGATGTCCTATACACCATTAAGACATTTTCTTACTCATTACCTACGCACACAGTACTTATCCTGTAATGCCTTGTACATCACTAAAGGCACTTTCACATTCATCATCTATAACAGTGTCCTGCTGACCACACGCCATCAGAGTAGAGTTTATTTTCAACTCAAGTCAGGCTCTGTCTTCTCTTCACGGAGGTATTTCATACCTGCCCGCACCAAGAGCGGAGTCCTCTCTTTACAGATGTGCAGACATACCTGCACACTGTTAGGACCAATTCTGTGCTCTCTCAGAATTTATAAATATGTTACTACAAATACCTCGTCTTGTGGAATCACAGGTGTGTCACAGACCTCCCCCTCACCTTGAACTCACAGGTGTGTCATAGACCTCCCCCTCACCTTGAACTCACAGGTGTGTCATAGACCTCCCCCTCACCTTGAACTCACTTGAACTCACAGGTGTGTCATAGACCTCCCCTCACCTTGAACTCACAGGTGTGTCATAGACCTCCCCTCACCTTGAACTCACAGGTGTGTCATAGACCTCCCCTCACCTTGAACTCACAGGTGTGTCATAGACCTCCCCTCACCTTGAACTCACAGGTGTGTGTGTCACCAGACCTCCCCCTCACCTTGAACTCACAGGTGTGTCACAGACCTCCCCTCACCCCTCACCTTGAACTCACTTGTGTGTCATAGACCTCCCCTCACCTTGAACTCCTGTCACAGACCTCCCCCTCACCTTGAACTCACAGGTGTGTCATAGACCTCCCCCTCACCTTGAACTCACAGGTGTGTCATAGACCTCCCCCTCACCTTGAACTCACAGGTGTGTCACAGACCTCCCCCTCACCTTGAACTCACAGGTGTGTCATAGACCTCCCCCTCACCTGAACTCACAGGTGTGTCACAGACCTCCCCCTCACCTTGAACTCACAGGTGTGTCATAGACCTCCCCCCCCTCACCTTGAACTCACAGGTGTGTCATAGACCTCCCCTCACCTTGAACTCACAGGTGTGTCATAGACCTCCCCTCACCTTGAACTCACAGGTGTGTCATAGACCTCCCCTCACCTTGAACTCACAGGTGTGTCACAGACCTCCCCCTCACCTTGAACTCACAGGTGTGTCATAGACCTCCCCCTCACCTTGAACTCACAGGTGTGTCATAGACCTCCCCTCACCTTGAACTCACAGGTGTGTCATAGACCCTCCCCTCTTGAACCTTGAACCTCCCCTCACCTTGAAATCACAGTGTGTCATAGACCTAGACCCCCCTCACCTTGAACTCACAGGTGTGTCATAGACCTCCCCTCACCTTGAACTCACAGGTGTGTCACAGACCTCCTCCCTCTCACCTTGAGCTCACAGGTTTGTCACAGACCTCCCCTCACCTTGAAGCGGATGAAGGTGTGCAGCAGCAGGAAGAGGGAGGGGCGGTGAGTCACCAGGAAATCCAGGAACCGCCACATGGGCAGACCCACTGAAACGTGACACAATCATGGAATGAGAAGCAGTCTGTGAAAACACACAATTCGTTTTTTTTTTTTTTTTTTTTTTTAAAGTTATTACTTTTATAAAGATTTCACTTTATCTCCCCAACTGTAGACAGGATGTGCTTTGAATCCCATTCGCCAACAAATGTGTATCTTTTTGCATTGACTTTTGTGAAGAATGCCTTCCAAACAGATTGTTATGTCAAACTTTTACATATTCTCTAGCTAACGTTAGGACTGGGGGTTTCTTTTCAGAAAAATCTCAGCGTCCAACCCTGGGACTCAAGTTCCTTCCGCCTGGAAACTTAATTCCTGCAGGTGAAAGTTTTTGAAAAAGAAACGTTTACACAGTGACAGCATCATATGAAAAAAAAGAAGAAATGTGAAAATATATTATCAATTTACTGCTTTTTGAGTAAAAAAAAAAAGAAACTGAGCTGCATGTATGGTGTCATGCAGCTAATTTTGTGAATTTGTGACATTGTGAAATATTTTTTGTTTTGTTGACAAATTTGGTAAAGGGAGCTAATTAAAAAAAGTGAATGTTTGCTTCCCCAGTCTCTCCTTTGGATGAATGGAGCAGACGTGTGTGTATGGAGTAAACATGCCATATATGTGACTGAGTGTTGCAAATGCGGTGTTTGACAGCAGGCAGTGGTTCTACCACTGCTGGTGCATAAAATTACAATACAATCTAGAGTGAAACAGTTTTTAGTAAATCATCACAGTTAGTACCATTGCTGACCTGCGAAGTTACAACACAACCTTATCATGAAATACTCTATTACCTTTCTTCCTTCATTGCCTGTTTTGAACATTTACATCACAAAATATATGGACATTCTTCATCAAAATACAGGTTTTTACGCACATCTTCTTACCTGCTTTCTTTTTGTTTCTCTGGCAAGTCAAAGACACCAGATAATCTTTCTCGTTTTGCCCTCTCTTTTTAATTTATTTGCCCAAAACAGCATCCTTAGTCTAGATCTTGAGTCTGATGTACAATACTAGAACTTGGCATAATCAGTCAAACAGAGACAGGCTAAGGAATGATAAGCCAAAAATTCAAAGCCAAAGAAAGACAGCCAAAGATGGATAGGCCAAACAAAGGTACGCCAAGGAAGGACATGCTGAAAGACAACAAAACATTTCTCAGTCTCATCTCTGTACCACAATCTGTTTCCAAACAAAACAACAAAGAACAGACAAAGAGCAGTGACGAGAGGAAGTCTGCAATCCCAGGGTTCCCTCCTGACCTTTGCCCTTCAGCGCCAGCTGCTGAATGCACTTGGCCACATGGTGCCACTCTGAGGCCAGCTGCTTGTCAAAGCACACCGCCAGCACCTCCAGACCTGAACACACACACACAGTTTACCCTAACATGGCTCTGGATGTACTTTTCAACAGAAAATTAGTGCATTTTCTACAAAGAATGCATACAAATCTTCCAAATTTTTGTATACGTGGGAGAGAATGCAGGTGTAATGGTAGTTTTCCATCTTTTTTTTTTTTTTTTTTTGTAGAAGCTGGAAGGTGGGGAAGGGTTGGGGAAGTCATTTTCATCTGCCATCCAGCGGCATAGGCAAGGATACCTGATCTTGTAGCAACTAAAGTACCACTACATTCTCCTACACAAATCACTTTCAAACCTGATTCATCAGCACAAATTTATGCCTAATCACGGTTTTCAATATGTAGTATGTAGTTCCTGCTGTTGTTCCTAAGTATCAACTTGTCCACCAGTCCAGCGATAAGACCCTCATCAACATCAACACCACTAACATCATCGTCATCATGATCATGATCATCATGAACATTGTCATGATCAACATCACTATCATCAACAACCTAACTGTGGTTATCATCATCAACATCCTCATCAACGTCATCACCGTGATCCTCAATGTTGTCACCACTACCATCACTACTATTGCTGTTACCACCACGCAGTCTGCACCACGCAACATCGTCATGACCATCATCATAAAACACTCATCAACATTCCTGTCACTGTCATGACCATCATCATCACTATCATCACCAAACATGTTCACCATCAGCATCATCATCACTACCATAATCATGATCACTAATAATAATGATAATAATAATAATAACACAGCATTTATAAAGCACCTTGCCAAAGGTTCTGGGCGCTGACAATCCACAGTCTCATGTGCACAACGGGGCTGCCTACCTGGGTAGTGCCGACTGGAGAACTGCCTGCTGGCACTTCATTCAGTCGTTTTCTGCGTCATCCAGTCAACATCGTTTAACGCAATTTCCTTACTTCCTTCATTCTTTCAATTTCCCACACAGGGTGTGCATGCTATGTGTAACATGTCATCCATAGTAGGAGAAAACTCCCGGGAGAACGTGACAGCAGAAGGTCTTCAGAGAAGAAACCCGTCCCTCAGACAAGTGTTTCAGCCCTGAACTCCTCACACTCTAAGGAGACCGGGCCTCATCAAGGTCATGACTCCCAGATGCCCTTCTACTGCCAACTTTTTTTTTCCCAATTTCTCATGCAGGGTGCATGCTATGTGTAACGTGTCATCCACACCAATTAAGATCCCCCCCACACCTATCCTCACACCATACCGATGAAAGCGGCCACGTGCTGCAGCTCGTTGCCGACGCGCAGCGACGTCTTCTCCATGGCGGGGATGCTGCCGCTGCGGCTGTGCTCGGTGGTGCCGATGTAGTGGGACTTGGTGGAGGAGTTGTGGTTGGCGGGGGCGGAGGCTGTGGGGCTGAGCAGACTGGTGACGGCGGTCAGCACGAACTGCATGTCCACCAGCAGCAGCTTGGGCATGTCTGGAAGGACAGTTGTGACGATAATGACGGTGATTCTTTCACACTGTTTATAGCTCAGCTCCCACACCTGTTATATTTGGGTAGTCAGTCCAGTTAACGTGGGAAAACGTGACTGCTATGAAGAAGTATCAAAGATAAAATACTATTCCATGTTCAACTATCGAACAAAAAGATATGTAAAAGAATATCATGAATTACATATTGGCCATATAACATGGCATGCAAATCCCAACATTACACAAGGAAACAGCAGTATGCACTACAGGGGTATTTTCAGCTTCCAAAAGGTAGGAGGAGTTCAGATGAATGACTGTGTGTGCGATGTGCATCATGCAACATCATCAGCTTCCAGGGAGGGATGAATGACAGTCTGTGATCTGCATAACACTGTCTTTTGTTTTGGGGGGAAGATGATGGTGATACTCCTGACAGCCACAAAACAAAAGCAGTGACACAGAACCCCAACAAAACTGACAGTTGTAGGGGTTGAGAGATACATGACTGCTCTTAGTGCACACAATATCCCTATTTCTATTATCATGAATACTTATACAGTGCCTATCGTCGGCTAGAGACCAAGCTGTAAGTGCTTTATATAATCCACACCCGTTTACACAACGGGCTGCCTACCTGGGTAGTGCCGACTGAAGAGCTGCCAGCTGGCACTTCATTCAGTCATTCCCCGTGTCATCCAGTCAATATCATTCACTCAGTTTCCTTACTTCCTTCATTCTTCCATTTTCTCACCAGGGTGCATGCTATGTGTAACGTGTCATCAATACCAAAGGCCAAACGGGCCTTCTCTCTTCCGAAAGTTGGTGATGGAATTTTACGAGTGTGCAAGATATGCATGTGTTCACACACAGAACCTTGGTTTATAGTCTCATTCGAAGGACTTTTAGGAAATGGAGTCAGAACCAATGTCAACTCCGGGGGAAAAATCTCCCTGTACCAAAACGGACAGGAGGAGATTCGAACCCACAACCCCAGAATCACCAAGATTACGAGTCTGGTGCTCTACCACTGAGCTATTCCGGCCCTGAATTTGCCCGAGTGAGTTTCTCCGCATTGACAACAACATTGACAAACATGCGTGAGAGGGAGCACAGGGCTGTTTCTTTCCATCCCCGTGCCTCCCACACAGTAAAAGTGAAAATCCTGACATCAGAGGGGTGGGGTCAGGGCCAGGGTTCTGTAGGAATGCCTCATCCTCCCCTCCCTTCCCTCTGAAATAAAAAAATGAAACTTGATTTTTTTTTCTTCTCCTCTGAAACCTTTTAAGTTTTAGTTAGAAGTGAATTTTCCTCGATTTTTCACGTCACCAAAATCAGCAAAATCATGGGAAATGAAGTGAACGTTTTAAAGTTTCAGTTAGAAGTGAATTTTTCTCAAATTTTTTTACTTCACCAAAATCAGCAAAATCATGGAAAATAAAGTGAACATAAGTTTCAGTTAGAAGTGAATTTTTTTCTCAATTCTTCTTCACTGCACCAAAATCAGCAAAATCATGGGAAATAAAGGACCCTGGATCCCTTCAAAGGTCAGTTTATCGTTACGGCCACCTACAGGATTGTGTTATCATCTGTGTCTGTCGGTTGGTTGGTCTGTCTGTTTATCAGCCCAATTACACAAAAAAACACTGAATGGATTCTAACAGAACTTGGTGGCAGTAAAGAACGTGGACACAGGACAAACCCATTTCTTTTTTTTTTTTTTTTTTTGCTGTCCCAACCTCTGTGCCACTCAGAGGCAGTGCACCCATGCCGCTCATTCCGACACTCTGTCCACAGCCACAGCCCGGCCGGCCCCAATGCAGCCCCGGCACCGGCAATCCACAGGGAACAGTCAATGTCAAGTCGTCAAGAGGCAACCCACGGAGGAGGAGACTGCATTGCCACCGAGTCACTTCGGTGATGTTCAGTGGTGCCTGTTCTGATCTCACATACTCAGGATACCACCTACTAAGCCCCCAACTGACGACAATAATTGCTTAGTCGTGGAGCTGGCGTGAGTGAGCTCTCCCTCCGGAGGGCGCCACCACGTCCGTCCAGCGACGGCCCCCATGGACTCGCCGATACCAGGGACCCCGACGGAACCAAACCAAGGCCACAGACGTGGAGAGAACATCAAAACTGAGGTCACCATGAGAGCAGGGCATGAAGGGCCACATAATTTGAGACATTTTTCTAATGCTGATCGATAGGAATGAGGATGACCAAGATGACGCCATGGACCCCCACCCTGGTCTGAGACCACATGACAGGACAGAGGACAAACCCATTTCAGTTGGGTGGAAATCAGAATCACAGAGTGGACCCTGTATTTAGTCCTTGAACACTGCAGAAGAGGGCATTTTTTGATGTTTTAAAACATTTCTTCAAACGTAATGCGTGGGCCTCTATGAAAGAAAAAACCCCCCACACAATCAGGCTTATTAACTATATCGTTTGACCATGGGTGGTGTCTGCACTCTCAAGAGTGCCCCTGTTATTGTGTTTCCTATTCCTGGTGTTGTGCACATACTGGGAACAGCAGCAAACACACACTCAGACCTGTTTACCCTAACGAAAAAGTGGGGAGAGGGTGGGAGGGGAGGGTGCGGAGGGTTCTGTTCTTGCCTCCCATCACACAGCCACAGGCAGAGGGAGCCTGACTGTCCAGTGACTACAACAGAAATAGTTTCTCTACCGACACTATTTACCTCCACACCTGATTCATCGACAGATTTTAGCACAAATTCATAATCTTTCGCCAGTCCTTTTCCCCAACATTTCTGTGCCTGTAGTCCCTGCCATTGTTCTAATGTACTGGTATGTTGTCGAAGACTTGGTCACAGCCAGATGCAGTTTCATGCAAGACAGTCAGCGAGTGTTGTCACTCTTTTATCAAAGCACACCAAGGCAACACGATGGTTACACACTGCAAGTGCAATCACCCTGAAGAACGTCGTCTCTAGAGGTTTTTTTTTTTGAGTTTGCCGTATTTGTCATATTTGATGGGTATGCAGGATTGCACGCTCATGTCCATCAAGAGTGGCTTGGACGTTTATATACCCACACACACCCACTCACATCGCCTCAGTTCTCAGCTACAGTGTTCTCATTAAGGGGCTTGGTAACTGGTGTCCTGCCCATGCTGGTACGGAACATACACTACAGACACACCACCACAGCGACCTGCAGTTCTACAGTGACTCCTCTGCTAAGTTCCCTGAGGATCACCTGCTGCCAGCCGCTCCCTGTGGATGGCGACTGTGGTGCTGCACCAGGTTAAACCCAGCGGTGCTGTGTATGGGTGAAATGGAATGAGAGGTGTGGGAGGAGCACCACTGAAGGGGCACAGAAAGTGAGACAGAGAGAAAAGGAAAAAAATGTTCACACAAACACACACCCTTCATGACTTATCTGTATTTACCAACAGTGATATCTGAGGGGAAAGAGAGGGGGGTGAGCTGGGGGGACAGAGGGACAATGAGGGGAAATGGGGCAAGGTGGGAGGAGTGTTAGAAAAGAGAAACAGCTAGTACACACACTGATGGACAGAGACACACAGAGGCAGACATGTGTGCCCATACACACACACAAAAAAAGCATGGTCATGCACACATAGGTTGACATGTCTGTCCATATACACACAGACATACAAGAAGCATGCCAACACACACACACACACACATCACACACACACACACACACACACACACACACACACACACACACAACACCACCCACACACACACACACACATGCACACACACACACACACACACACACACACACACACACACACACACACACACACACACACACACACACACACACACACACACACACTGACCTCTACAGCCACAGCCCACACGGATGCAGAGGGGCAGGATGAAGTTGGTCAGCAGGTTCAGCAGACGGTCACTGGGGTGGGAGGCCGACGCCCCTCCACAGGTGTGCTCCAGGGTGTAGCTCTCCTGCTCACCATACAAACACAACGCTGACAGCTGGACATCGTCATAGAGAGGGCGAGGACATGCACACCGGGGAGCCTCACAAACACCAACGCTGACAGCTGGACATCGTCAAACAGGGGGCGAGGACATGCACACCGGGGAGCCACACAAACACAACGCTGACAGCTGGACATCGTCATGGAGGGGGGCGAGGACATGCACACCGGGGAGCCACACAAACACAACGCTGACAGCTGGACATCGTCATGGAGGGGGCGAGGACATGCACACCGGGGAGCCACACAAACACAACGCTGACAGCTGGACATCGTCATGGAGGGGGCGAGGACACACACACCGGGGAGCCACACAAACACAACGCTGACAGCTGGACATCGTCATGGAGGGGGCGAGGACATGCACACCAGAGAGCCACACAAACACAATGCTGACAGCTGGACATCGTCATGGAGGGGGCGAGGACATGCACACCGGGGAGCCACACAAACACAACGCTGACAGCTGGACATCATCATGGAGGGGGCGAGGACATGCACACCGGTGAGCCACACAAACACAACGCTGACAGCTGGACATCGTCATGGAGGGGGCGAGGACATGCACACCGGTGAGCCACACAAACACAACGCTGACAGCTGGACATCGTCATGGAGGGGGCGAGGACATGCACACCGGTGAGCCACACAACGCTCTGAGACTGGCAGTGACACACAGCTCGGGCCTTCTGAGGCATCGCTCAGACTGGCACTGACACATACAGATGATGCTGCTTACAGCCAAGCCGACCACAAAGGGCCATATCAGGGCTGTCACCATGCTGAAATCAACTCATATATCATTAAAAAAAAAAAAAAAAAAAAAAAAAAAAAAAAAAAAAAAACACCCTCATTCACACAATTCTTAAAAAAAAAAAAAAAATTTCCTCCATGAAATCTTTAGACCAGATGAAAAATGATAATCTCCTTCAGATTTCCCTAAGATCACATCAGGTGGGCATCTCTGAACAGGGTTTTCATGGAGTCTGCTGTAAAGCGTTCATATCACATCATGCAAGTCCCAACTCTCTAAAAGGATATGTCACACTGTGAGCGGTACATGACATGGAATGCACCACAGAGCTTCTTCACCTTTTAAAAGATAGAATGAGTATAAAACCAGTGGCCTGTATGCAGTCGGCACAAAACTGTTTCTTCTTTACGGCCGCCGCCTCAGGAACATGGTTAACCCTCTGTCAGGTTAGGATGGATTTTCAATAGTTACACAACACAGACCTTCTGCACAGGCTGCACTGAGACTGGGCAGTGACATCAGTATATAACATGACCCTTTATTTTCCCTGCATCTCCATGGCCTACAATGTGAGATGACCCTTTGTTTCACTCACACACACCCACCACATGCACACACACACACATGCACACACATACATCACACAACATCAACCAAACACAACCACACACGCACACACCACATGCACAAAACAACCACACATATCACATACACATGCACACACACACGTATCACACAAACAACACAGCCACACACACACACACACCACACATCACATGCACAAACACAACCACACATACCACATGCACACACACACACACACTGCATGCACGTACACACACATACACCACACACACACACTGAAAAGTTAAACTATAAATGTACTTATAACGTTGCCGCCTCGGCTCACACAGATTCGTTGACTCTCCGCTGTGTTTCGCTTCTCTCGTTGCCAAGTTATTTCCTTAGTTACAGTTTCATTACTTCCGGTAAGTTCGACAACAATATTTTCCAAGCACGCACTGTCTATTGTTATCATACTCATCTCTGTCTTTTAAAAAAAAAAAAAAAAAACATAATAAAAAATTCAAAAGTCTATGCAGTGATTGTTCCTTCTTCAGTGTGTTCTCAGCAGCAGTGTGGGTGAAGCTCCTCTCTTGGTAAGACAGTCCGCTAACTGTTGATGTGTGTCAGACCATTTCACTTCTTCCACAATGCCTTTCTCCATCAAGTCTTTGATCCCACTGATTTCAAGCCTCACCGTTTTTCTGTCACTTGCTTTGTGACTTTCAAGGCATCATGTAGTGACTTACAGTCAGTCAGGCAGACAAGAGGTAGACTGTCAGTGGAAGCTTTTCCTGTGGTGATTTCAGTGAACAATGTTGCCACAAATATTGCTACATCAAGTCCTTCTGCCATAGCCAGTGTCTCACCAGCTAGTGTACTTCGTACCACTCTGTGAATTTTCTTGGAGTTCCAGCAAATAGGAATGACCTCTCCTTTCTCATTGGCAAGGAAGATGATATGGCCGCCTTGAGTTTCTCCATCCTTCAGGTTGCAAAAGAAGCATCTGTGTAGACCATCAGTTTCAGTGTTTCAGATTCCAAGTGTTGAAATTTCAGCGTAACATGTTCTGATTTGATCTTTTTGATGACTTTGTTTGCTTCCAATAGATGTTCCACTTTCCCATCTTTCACATTTAAAAAAGCTGACAAGCATCAAATGCTACATCAGGACGACTCTGACGAGATATCCACAGAATCTGACCAACTTTGGACCTGTATATCTGTTTTCTCCTCAGCTGTCATGTTGTCCTGTTTTTGTTTTGTTCTTCTTTTGTCAATGGGTATGGGTTCCAGAGTGTCTCCATACTTGGTTTGTTGTAGACACACTGTGTGTCCATCAGAGGACAGCTCCATGCCAATGTATTGAAAAGCTTTGTTTTTTCTTCCTTACCAACCCTGAATGTTTTTCTGATTTCTTCAATCACATTCTGTTCAAAGACCTTTGTGCCTCCCCAGATGAAGTCATCCACGTGGCATGCTAAAGATGCTAATCACCTCATCTCCAGTCATCCCAATAGAAGACTGCTGGGTCAACTTTTGACATCCTTCCTCCAAGTTTTTGCAGAACATCTTTGACCCGTTTGTACCACTGCAGAGAAGCATCATTTAGTCCATACACACATTTCTCTAAATGCCACAACTTTCCTTTGCTGTGAGCTTCTTTCGGTGGCCTCACAAAAATGTCTCTGTCGATTTCTTTTCCTTGCAGAAAGGCTGTCTTAATGTCCATAGAGCATGGGGGCTTTTTTTCTTTGGGCGAAAATAGAGAGAATCACTCGCAGTGATTCACTTGCACAAGTGGGGGAATCCTTTTGAATGTCGTCATTTCCTATTTCTTCGAATCCCCCCGCGCCATCAGTCTAGCTTTGGGAGTCATTCCTTGTTTAGTTTGTTTCATTGTACATATCCATCTAGTTGAAACACATCTTTGTCCAGTAGCTTCCACTTCACTATATACATGATTTCTTTGCCAGCTCTCCATTTCTTCTTGTTTGGCTTTCTCAAAGCAAACTCCTTCTATCATCATGACAGTGTCTTCGGAGCACAATGCCAAGTCACACTCTGCAGATGATATAACAAGTTTGTTGACCTTGGTTAAATCCATTGACATTCTTTCTCCTTTATATTCTTTTGGTTCTGTGCACTCAATGTTGTACCAGTTTTTTGTTTCTCCCAGTTGATTTTCCAGCTTTGTTTATTATCTTTGCAGATATGCGCTTTCCATTGTCTTTGTGTTCATATGAAATCATCTGACCTGTTTTGAGTTTCTTGAAATCAATGTTCTTTTGTTTTTCCTTTGTTTCATTCATTTCATGTGATTCAGTGTCTGATTCTGTATCAAAGTCTGGTAATGTTTCTGTACAGCTGTTCTTTGTGTCGTCTTCCTCTTCACAAGCAGGTCTGGTGTACTGTGAGCTTTTTGTTCTCCTCATAACTGTTGCTTGTGGAAGACTGTGAGTTAAACTCAGCTTCAGGGTTTGTTTTCTCTTGTTCTTCTTTCACTTTTCTTAATCTAGTTTGATGTACTGGACTAGAGTTCCACCATGACGCACAAAAATCACACTTCCATCTTGTCCTATCACATTTCCTGGTCCCTTCCATTCTTCATTATTTGGGCGCTTGTAGTAGACCTTGTCTCCCATCTGATATACATCATATGAGGATCGTGTCTGTGTTCTCAAAGCTCTTCTCAGTCTCTCTGAACTTTCAGCTTCTGTGAATGCCTTTTTCTGGCCGCATGCATACCACTGATGTGTTCTCCAACCGTCTTGCTTCTGGTGGTGCCTTCCAGAGCAGGTGATCTGTCATTGACTACAGACGGAAAGTTTGGATTTCTCCCATACACCAGCTGATAGGGACTGAAGCCATGGGTGTTGACCATGCTGTTCTTGGCTGCCAGTGCCCAGCACAGTGCTGTCTCCCAATCCAGATCTTTCCTGTCAGACATGATTTTCAGCAGAATGTTGGAAAGGGTTTGGTTGTGACGTTCCATCAGACCATTGCTCCACGGGCTGTAGGCTGCTGTAGTTTTCACTTCATGTTTGAAGTTTTCACACATGTCATGGAATTCATCATTGCTGAATTCTCTGCCATTGTCACTTATCAGTACTTCTGGTGGGCCATGCACTGCAATCCAGTACTTCATGAAGTTGTGCACTATGACTGATGACTGTTTGCTTCTGATTATTGCAGCAGCACTGAATCTAGTAAACTGGTCAATCATGTGAAGGTACCGGACATTTTTGCCAAGCTCATGAAGATCAACAGCACACTGCTTGATTGTAGTCGTTTGCCAAAGGCGTTCCTACTGATGGTTTTGGCGGCGTTTTTCTGTGTCGAGCACATACATCACACTCTTCTACTAACTTTGTCATTTTCTTGAACAAATCTATGTCTTTGACTCCTGCATTCTGCATTAACTTCTTCAGATTCTCTGCTGAAGCATGCCCAAACTGTTTGCAGTTTCAGAAGTGATTTTGTTGTTGTTTTTTCATCTAGATTTTCCAAGGTCAGCAGGATTTCACCATCGTTTTGCATCGCTCCTTTGTTTCCGACAATGTCAATGCAATAATGTCCAGTTGAAGAGTAGTTTTAGCTCCACAGGTAGTTGAAACATCGTGGCTTTGTCATTGGACATATCCAGAACAGTTCCTGCTTTCTTCAAAGAATCCTTGCTCAGCAAGAGTGGAAGTTCTATATCCACAACTTCTGTTCAATGTTACGCTTTGTCATGCCAGTCTGAGCTGGGATTGTCACATTCATGTATGAGTGCACTTGAGCACCATCTCCAAACCTGAAAATCTTTGTACTTGCCTTTCTCTTGATGACTTTCGTTTGATCTTCTTCTAGTCTATTCACATATTCCTCATACCATTTCTTGCCACAGACAGTTTTGGTACATGCTGTATCAATAACTGCACAGCCATAAGATTCTGTCATCAGTATCTCATTCTCTGTTCTGTGTTCTTTAGTGAATAATGCCAAGTCGCATTGTTCTTCACATTCTTCATAATATTCAGTGTTAGTGTCTGTCATTCTCACTTCTTCTTTCTTTGTGTGGGCATGTTTGGCCCAGTGAAACACTGACTGGCAAACAGCACACTTTGTTCTCCTTCCATATCTGTCCAGTGGGTTTTGAGCCTCTTGGAACTTTTGTTCTTTGGCCATGTTCTTTGATCACTTGAACTAGGTGGATCTGGAAATCTACTTCCTCTGTATCTTGTACTGCCCTTTGTCACAAACGTTTCTTCTTGTTTCACTGTGATTTCATCCTCAACTTTGGCTCCTGAATGACCTCCAAAAATTCTCTTCAAAGCAGACTTCATAGAAGAAATTTTCTATCAGATGCTGCAGTCAACACTAACTGTTTTTCTTTTTCTGTCAGACCTGCATTGTCCAATAGTTTGAACGCCAATACTGCATCTGGATATTCCATCTTGTATTTCTTGCAGATCGTGTATCTTCTTTCATACTCTACAATGTAATCAGCCATTGACATGCGTTGCCCTTTCTTAAATGACTCAAAATCCGAGTATGAAGAATATGCTAGATCAACTTCATCTTGAAGAAAGAGAGCATCAAGAGCAGTAATTAAAACGTTCATACCATCTCTGGTGTTCAGTTCTGCAGCGTCGATCTCCAAAGCTCTCACTCGAGCTTGTCCTGTTAGCGATAACGTACCGCTAATGCTTGTTTCTCAGGCTTCATGTCTGTCACTAGCTTCCGAACTTCAAGTTCGTTTTTCCACGTCTCATATACTGTGTCCGGTCCTAGACTCGGCGGTATTTTAAAGTTTTTGCCCTACTTACGCTCTGCTACCATGAAAAGTTAAACCATAAATGTACTTATAACGTGCCTCCTCAGCTCGTACAGATTCGTTGACTCTCCCCTCGTTTCGCTTCTCTCGTTGCCAAGTTATTTCCTTAGTTACAGTTTCATTACTTCCGGTAAGTTTCAACAACAATGTTTTCCAAGCACGCACTGTTCCGATACTGTCTATCGTCATCACACACAACCACACACACATACACCACACACACAAAGCCATCAGTGTGACATAAACCTTGTATTTTCACCCCACTCATACACACACACATGACACGGCCACTGGTGTAACATGACCCTTTACTTCACCCCACTCACCCCTATCTCCCCACGGTCACCCATGTGACATGACCCGGTATCCCCACGCCCCCTCCCCAACACCCCTCTCCCACTCACCCCCAGAGCCTGCATCTGCATAGCCACCAGTTTGACGACGGCGGAGCAGAAGACGGGGGCCACCTCAGGGCTGTTGGGGTAGTCGCTGCGGTGACTGCCATGCATGTTGATGGAGGGGTCGCCGATCAGGTAAATGCCGCCCATGCCCGACAGCAGGATGGAGATGAGCACGCTCACCAACGTCTGGACACATCGCCCATAGAAACCCAAGGACCATGTTGAGATTTCCACACGAAAACAGTCCTTGTTAGCTTCATGGCCTTTTTGTACTCCCAGTTCTTATAGAACAGGGAGTACTTTACAATGCAAGTGAAGAAATGCTGTCTGCGTGTCTGCCTGTGTGTGTGTTTGTCTGCCTGTCTGTGGTCAAAATGTGTTCCACTCGCTCCAGACAAAACGTCTGGCCGATCTTTCTGAAAATTTGTAGGTGTCATTATGGGTCACGGATGATGCTTGATGTTTTATTTTACCAGAATAGCCATAACTAATAAAAAAAATGTAATGGCCCAAAATGGCTTTTCTTCTTTATGGAACATCTCAGTGACAAAATACATTTCGACACATGTTTAATTGTGACATCAAATACATTATGATGCATGTCTGATTCTGACGTTTCTCAGGAAGATAGACTGGAAGTATGTTTATATGCTTTGCATCTTGTTTTCTCATTTCAGTATGGTTTTCTTTATAATTACTTATTTTGGAGTAAAAAAAATGACAACCTGTGATTTTTTTTCGACTTTTTTTTTTTTTTTTTTTTTTTTAGCTCAGACACAAAGTTGGAAAAAAGGAATCTGCCAAAGAGTGTCTATGTTGAGCTGCTGAACTATTCTAACGCGGTCTGACACAATAAAACAACAAGTGAAGGGAAACAAAAACCTGTGTATGAAAGGGAATTCTGTTACCCATTCTTTTATGCATCATTTCTTTCTGATTTCAACGTCACATGAATAGTCACAAAAAGTCAGGCTTTTTGGAGCTTCAAACTGTTAATGCACCCATGCCAGAAGTGCCAACACCTTGAAATGATGCATGGCACTTTGACCAGATGTGCCTAAGGACGCACACTGAACAGCCAATGTCAGACCAATGTGATGAATCACTGTTATGGTTTCTCGGAGTTATAAAATGAAAAATCTTTCGAGTAAAAGATACCTTTTCTGATTGGTAATTAAGTTCTAATATTCTATGAGCATTAACTTGAGTCACTACTGAACAGTGTCACAAATCATGTCACCGACCACTAGAAGAACTTTCAAAGTTGATTCATACTACACTGCCGTGTTCAACCAGCAAAGCTATAAGTGTGCAACTTTAAATCCTTACTTTCAGCTACTTCAACTGTGTGTGCTCTAAAGTCAATCAAACTACACTGTCAACCGAAACAGGTTTGACCAAGTGGGCCCACAGTTAGTTCTTTAAATCTAAAATCTAAACGAATGATTCCCTTGTTACAAAAAAAAAAAAAATGCATGTCTTTTCCATTCAATACTGCCCTCATTTTGACGAAGGTTATGTTTAGCACCCCCATCCTCCAGATACAACAAAATTGGGCCCATCTTTTTCAGACCTGACCCCTAATTTTCACAGGGGATCACTGGACACAAAACAGTCTGAAGCTCTGAATGTCAATGATAAAGACAAGAATGAACCCCCCCCCCCCCCCCCCCCCCCCCCTGATAAGTGTCCTGAGCTGTATGACAGTTGACAACCAGCTACTACAGGCGTTATCAGAGCGGAGCAGAGTAATGACCATCTCACCTTCAGGTGTGGCAGGTAAGCGATGTAGGCAAACTTCTTCAGAGTCTGATAGACACCTGGAACAACAGCAGCATGATGACCACACCTTGACCAATGTTCCCAGCTTACGCTTTAACACACATGAAGCCAGCATCAGTCTCTAGCATTCAAAGCAAATGTCACTTTTTACCCCTTTTTTTGGGGGGTTCAATTTACAATTCATAACAGTTCAGTTTCATTCATACATCTCCCTACAACTATGCATTTCAATATTTTTTTTTTTCAACAACATGTAAGTGCTAAAATTTTATTTATGTATGTCCGTGAGATCATACATTTCACTTACGTAAGTGTTAAAGTTTCATTCACACATCTCCTCATCATTGTACATTTCCTCTTCTTTTTTTTTTTTTTCCCTAACAACTTTCGTTCATTGTCTCCATATGTTCATAACATGTTTAACGTTTCAAACAGAAAATGATATATGTGTTCCAAGTTCCATTCATAATCTCCCTAGGATCATGCATTTCATTATGGATGATTCCACTCCTCTTTCATACATTGTCATTTTCATGCCGACAGTGACTGTGCATTTTTTTTGTTGTCTGGAGAAGACATATTTGTCAAAACTTTTGTCTGTTTCATACTGTTTATTAAGACAGGTGTTTCTTTGCACCTAGTTTGTGTGTGTGTGTGTGTGTGTGTGTGTGTGTGTGTGTGTGTGTGTGTGTGTGTGTGTGTGTGAATATGTGTGTGTGTGAATGTGTGTGTGTGTGTGTGTGTGTGTGTGTGTGTGTGTGTGTGTGTGTGTGTGTGTGTGTGTGTGTCTTCTGGCCTATTTCCAGCACAGCTGCAGTCTGTGCCAAGTCACCAAACATATTGCTTTCTTCACTACACATAAGTATTCAGATTTCATTATTCATCATGATTACTAACTTCATATTTGAATATGCTAATGTCAACACTGAAGCATCAAACAACACTATTATTATTCATTGAGGATGAATGTACTTTCCATATACCATTAATGAAGATGTCTAGGTATACAGACACACATATGTGCAACTGAATAGTGAAAAAAAACCACCAACACTCAAAAAGCATACTGCAAATTTTTGGTTTATTTATAAAACCTTTTATCAAGCATAAAACACCATGGGCTTACTAAATGACAGCCTGATACACACCATTTTGATCCTGAAACCGATTATTTCTCTCACTCTCACTTTAATTGAATTCTCACTCACTGTTCAAATCTTGTATGCTTAATCCCTATACATAAGCCAACCAGAGATGCAGCCACCAACACATATTTACAATGGCACCACCAACACATCAGCCCACATACATATATATGCATAGAGACCTAAGACAAACACGGCAGGCACACAGGCATGACATCTCCTGTCCCCCTCTCGTACTACACACATAGACACTCACCTTTCAGAATATTCGCTGCAGCCTCCCAGTCCACTTGCCTCTGCAAAACAGACACCTCTCTATGAGTAGACATGGACCATGGTCCTCTTCCACCCTCACTGCTTTCTGAACCCATCCTGCCCTCTTCCCACTAGAAAAAAAAGAAAAACGACAAAGATATCTATGGAAGCAAGCAGGACAGGAACCCAGTGGCCAAGCAGATTCTGCGGAGGAAGTGGGGCTGGATTGGACACACTCTCAGGAGGAAGCCAGCATCCAGCACCACACGCCAAGCCCTGACATGGAACCCGCAGGGGAAAAGGAAGAGAGGCCGACCTCGCAGCAGGTGGAGGCGAGACACTGAGGCAGAGATGAAGAGGCAGGGACCAACTGGACAGGCATTTCAACGAGCAGCCCAGAACTGAGCACGATGTGGAGTGTTGTCGATGGCCTATGCTCACCCTCGAGCTATGGCCCTAATAAGTAAGTACAAAGAAAGAGAGGCAGCAGCAGCCATGTGCAGAGGTTAGAGTTACTTAGAGGTTGTAGGTTCAAGTCCCATCACAGGCACTGCTTTGTGGCAGTTTCTAGCCAGGCTGGCTCCCACACACAGCTGAGAGTCAACGCTTCAGACTGGTAAAGGTAACGTTGCTTACAGCCCAGCCCCTAAAGGGCCATGTCAGGGCTGTCTCTGCGTTGAAGTCAACTCACAAGTCATAAACAAACAAACAAATTTATTCACACAACCCTATAAAACACACCTTCTAAAAACAAACTGAAAATTTTGTTAAAAATCCTTCCTCCATAAAATCTTTTGATCAGATAAAAAACGTAAATCTCTTGTAGAAATTCAGACTGAAAGAGTGGAACCACACAGTGGTGCTGTGGTTTCCCTTGCTGCAAGGTTCAGAGTTCCAGTTCCATGACATTTTTGTTGTTTTGTTTTTTTTTGTGCTCAGTTGGCTCTCAGTGAGAGCTGAGTGCGCTGTGAGTTCAGATGGAAAGAGAGCGACCCACACAGTGGTGGGGTGAAGATTCATCCACTTCATGGCTGAGTCTCTGACTGTGGCTCACATTTCTCCCTAACCCACACTGCAGGTTTCTGCATCTCTTGGGTGTGGCTGACACAAGGACACACTTCCAACTGAAATGTAGAGTAGAGCCCTGTCATACAGTCTTGGACCAGAACTGAACCATAAGATCATCATCCTCACTATGTACTAGGATCAATGATTGTGAGGATGTTTGGTAAAACTCTAATGTGCAATATATGATTTTAGAGTTCTGGCCCTCACACCTGCATGTGGAAACATGCATGTTTTCAACTGTCAAGAAACCAGTTCCCCTTTTCTGACTTGGGTCCACTTCATTTTGAAATCATCAAGTGATCCATACAGGACTCCAAACAAGTCAAATATAGTTTGAAGTATTTTTCTGTAGGCGGAAGCCATGTTTTGTTATAATCTTTTGGGACTACAATCCAGAGACCCTGTTTCATTTTCCTGCTTCATGTTTCACTGTCTATAGTTTTTTTTTGTTGTTTTTTTTTTTGCTGTCCCATCTTCTGTGCCATCTCAGCGGCAGTGCTCCCAGGCTGCACATTCCAACACCCTGTCCACAGCCACTGCCCGGTTGGTCTTGCCGCAGCCCCGACACCAGCAATCCACAGGGTGCAGTCAATTCCAATCATCAAGAGGCAACCCACCGAAGGAGACACTGCACTGCTGCCGAGTCACTTCAGTGGTGTTTAGTGGCGCCTGTTCTGATCCAGCATACCCAGGACACCACCTACTAAGCCCCCTGCAGACAACAATAAATGCTTAGTCATGGAGCCGGTGTGAGTGAGCTCTCCCAGAGGGCCCCGCCACATCCATTTTCTGTGTCTTCTTGAGGACTCCTTGAAAGTGTATCGGCTACGATTAGCGTTTTTCCCTGGAGCGTAGACAGCTTCTGCGTCTGCGTGAACCGCATGAACCGCATCAACATGCGTTGACATCTGATGGGAGTGTCCTGAAGATCTTTCTTGTTCATCAGCGGAACCAGTGGTTTGTGGTCTGTAAGAAGTGTGAATGAAGGTAGACCAACCAGGTATCTCTGGAACTTCTCACAAGCCCAAACTGATGCCAAACACTCTTTTTCGATCTGCGCGTACTTGCGCTCTGTAGCCGTCAGAGATCTTGAACAGTAAGCAAACAGGCTTCAGTCCATCTTCATGTTCTTTGAAGAAGCACACCACCCAAGCCATATGAACTTGCATCAGCGCTGACCACTGTTCGTTTGCTGGGGTCATAAAAGGCAAGTGTTGGTGTCTTCGTCAAAAGTTGCTTGACTGCTTTGAACGCCTCAATCTGTGGAGTAGCCCATGTCCACTGTCGATCCTTTTTCAGTAGCTCAGTAACTGGTCGCAGGATGGTTGAGAGACTGGGGATGTACCGTCCAAGATAGTTGATCATTCCCAGTGCGCGTCGAAGTTCAGTGATGTTGCTAGGGTCTTGCATGTTCAAGATCGCTGCAACTTTCGCAGGGTCGGGCTTGATCCCATCCTTTGTGATGATGTGTCCAAGGAACTCAATTTCTTTCTTCCTGAACTCACATTTTTCTTCATTGAGTTTCAGATTGGCTTCTGTCAATTTCTTCATGACTCGGTTCAAATCTCCATCATGATCCTTTTCTTTCTTGCTGTGGACAAGAATGTCGTCGAAGAAGCAAATGACACTTGGATCATCTTTGAGAATGTTCTCTATTGTTCTTTGAAATATTTCTGGGGCTGAAGAGATTCCAAAGGGAAGTCTTTTGTAGAAGAATCTGCCCGCAGGTGTGATGAAGGTAGTGAGTTTGGCTGTAGACAAATCTAGTGGAATTTGCCAAAATCCTGACCTTGCATCCAGTCGACTGAAGATGACTGACCCTTTCAGCTTGTGAAGTATGCCATCAATGGTAGGAATCATGTAGCGTTCTCGCTTAATCGCCATGTTCAGATGTTTTGAAATCAGTACAAATCCTCACAGCATTTGTTTTCTTTTTCAAGACTGGAACCATTGGACTACACCAATCTGTAGCTTCAGTGATTTCTTCAATGATGTCCATTTCTTTCATCCTTTCCAGCTCCTGCTTGACCTTTTCTACCAAGGGAATTGGAATTCTTCTCGCCGTGTGTAGACTGTAGGGTTCAGCATTCTCTTTCAGAACAATTTTAACAGGAGGAGGAGTTCACTGGTGATTCATTCAGGTCACCAAAAGGATCGCTGACTGTGTCAACTTTCTTCACAAGTCCCATTCTCGAAACAGCTTCTCGGCTCAGCAGGTTGTCTGTTTTTGAGTTGACGACGTAGATTTTCAGTCGATATTGCTTGTCATGAACGCGTGCTTCAGTTTCGAACAGTCCTTCACAATCAATAGGACCACCAGGACTACGAAGAATAGCTTTTGTTGGAAGTAACTCTGGTTGAGGCTTGAATTTTCTGAATTCTTGGGCTGACATCACCGACACATCTGCTCCTGTATCTAATTTGAAAAGTACATCTCTGCTTTCCAAATGTAGAGTAGTGAGCCATGGTGAATCATCTTTGCCAATGGAGCCTAAAAAGAGTTCTTCTGTTCCTTCCTCCACAGCACTAACTGTCGGTTTGCTGCGACAACAAACTGCAAAATGATTCATCTTTGAACAGTGTCTACAACGTTTTCCTTTTGCTGGACAGGTATCGTAACTGCCATGTGAGCGTCCACATTTTGTACAGTTTGGAAATCTTCCTCCTTGAGCAGAACTGGATCCTCTGCTTCTGTTGCCTCTTGTAGGTCCTCTCTGGTAACCACGACCTCTACTGCCTGGAAAACCTCTATTGCTGCTTTGGCCTCTGCTGTTAGCTACACCCCTGTGTGCTACTGCATCCCACTTCTGACACCAACTAACGATCTTCATTCGTCAATAACTCGACAGGCTTCGTTAAGTTGCAGACGACATGTTTACTGCCTCGTTGGAAACAACGTTAAAAACAATGCATGCCGGGTGGTAGCAACCCGGATGTTCAAAACGAAGGTAAACGCTGCCTATCGTTACACATACTATGACAGCTCCTATGGACTCGCCGATACCAGTGACCCGATGGGACCAAACCAAGGCCACAGACGTGGACAGGACATCGAAACAGGCCATCATGAGAGCAGGGTATGAAGGACCACAAAATTTGAGACTTTTTTTTTCTATGCTGATCGATGAGAATGAAGATGATGAAGATAATGCTACGGATTTCCATTTTGGTCCGAGACTGCATGACAGGGCTGTACCCTATGCTTCCTTTCATAACACATCCCGGCGTCAACCAGGAAATTTGAGCAACACTCTCAGAGACGCATCCATTAAGTGGGTGAAACTTGACTGTGTGGTCCCCGGTCTTCCCAACTGAGCCCGTAGCGAACTCAACTCTGGGAAGGAGCCGGTCAGGGCAGAAAAATCCCACATGATTTTGATGGGAATCGAACCCATGACCTCCCAGCCGGGAGTCTGCTTCGCTAACCACTTCGCCACGGCAACTGGTTTCACTGTCTATAGTTATTCCCCTTTGACCCTGTCATTGGACTCAGTCCTTCACTAAACACTGTGACCCATTCAGTCAGCAGAATTAATGACAGTGGTACCTGTTTTCAACCATCTCCATTGATCCTAAAAAATGGGGGTCTTCACACGAAGGGTTAAAAGTCAGGGGTCAGAGAGGGGTGGGAGAGGCGGGGTGGGAAGGGGGCAGGAAAGAGAAAGAGTAATCTAAGGTGGGATGGGAGTGAGCGAATGCTAATCAGGAAGTAAAGGTTCACACACACAAAACTGAAAATGGAAAGAATGAAAAAAAGGACGTTGAGTGAATGATACTGACTGGACGACATGGAAAACGACTGAATGAAGCACTGGCAGGCAGCTCTTCAGTCGGCACTACCCAGCTATAGGCAGCCCACTGTGCAGACCAGAGTGTGGATTGTCAGCGCTTTCTTTGGCAAGGCGCTGTATAAATGGCATGTGATTATATCATTACTAACAGCGGTCTTTTAGGGCAGGGCTGGGAGTAAAGTATACAACAGACCCACAGAAAACCATTCTCAAAAAGCCTGTTGAAGGCAGGGGGGGTTATCAGGGAAGGTCTAAGGTCTATAGAGGGGTGGCATTACTGAATCAGGTTTGTTTCCCTTCCACATACCCTGAGAGCAGTTTTCTTGGAGATTTTGGTGTGAAAAGACGATCCAGGCGTCGCAGGATGAGGTTGAGGGCGGGGCGCACACGCTCCTGTGACCAGTCAGTGTGTGGGCAGAATCTCCAGCATGCATGTACCTGAAACACAGCGTCAACATGGTTTGTGGCTGTGTGTGTGTGTGTGTGTGTGTGTGTGTGTGTGTGTGTGTGTGTGTGTGTGTGCAAGCATCCAAGCGTGTGTGCATGCATGTGTGTATGTGTGTTGGTGAGGGAGGTATGTGTGCTTGTGGACCTATGAAAGCTGCCACATCCAAATACTTCTTTCCATAATGACTCAGTTGATATGTTAAATGTCTAGACATAAAAGATGGACAGTGCTTCAAAAGTCATGCAGGCCAGCATGCGTACAAGCATTCAATTTGCAACTCAAGATTTGTAATAACAACAATTATTTTGAATATTACTATCAGCTGCAGTATCCCATTCTGAAAATATTCAAAATGCCTCACAAAAAAAGAGAAAGATATCATTACACAAAACACATGTTACAAAGATAAAAAAAAGTCACATTTTTTCTTAAGACACTTCCACAACATGTACAGGTAAACATATACCTATATTTCCACACACCATTCACACAGTTATAAATAAAGACTACCGTTATACATTAAAAACAAAGAGCAGCCACTCAAAATATTGGAATATATTTGTTAACATTCCTCGTTTTGCTCTTTCACTTCAACTCTCTCTCTCTCTCTCTCCCTCTCTCCTCTCTCTCTCTCCCTCCCTCTCCCTCTCTCTCTCCAGCCTACATACATTTTAAATCTAGTGTCCCCTCTTTAACGTACAAAAGTCAGACAGAGACAGAGCAGCAGCCTACCTCTGCAGCCCTGTACATCCCATAGTGTAGGGGTCGTAGGGAATCAGCTTCAGCAGTGTGTGGGCGATTTCCGCCGCCAGACGCTGCAACAGATCACAGGAAGGTGCAAACAGCAGTATGAACACCGAGACAATAAGACAGCCACAGGCTGCAGGGAATCAACCATGGGATTGTGGCTTGATGTGGCAAAGGTACGAACAACATCATAATCAAGAGTCTCAAGACGAGGGGTCATACGGAGTCGTTGGGGCGATTTCTGTAAGAACGCTGCAACAGTACTGGCGGTACAAACAACTACACAAAATACCAAAACAGTAAGAGTGGCCACAGAGAATTGGCTCCATCAATGCCACTTCTGCTCCATGCTACAGCAGTACCCACAGCACCACAATCAGAATTTTACAGTGAGGAATAGGTATGGAATCAGCCTGACCGGTGTGTGTGTGTGAGTTCTTATCAGAATCTGCAACAAAGCGAACAATGCAGACTGAGTGAAACAAAGAAGCGCCCCACTCTGCGCTGTGCTTTGCCAAGGGAGCTAAACCTGCACTGTATGGTCATCAGGCTGACCATCTGTCAATGCCATCAGCACACACACAGCCAATCTCCACTCGTGGACACAAACGCACACTGACACGGTTAGTCTCCATGCCGGCACAATCTCCACACAGACACAATCTCCATCACCAACACAATATCCATCAACCTCAAACCTGACCCAATCTCCACAATGACCCAATCTCCACCAATTTCCACACCAACACGATCTCCATATTGACACAACCTCCATTCTGACAGACTTTTCAACATGAATACAATCTCCCCATAGTGACACAATCTCCACACTGACACAATCTCCACATTGACACAATCTCCACACTGACACTATCTCCACACTAACACAATTTCCTCACTGACAAAATCTCCTCACTGTCACAGTCCCCCCATTCACACAATCAATCTCCACACTGACACAATCACACACACAATCAATCTCCGCACTGACTGACACAATCCCCCCATTCACACAATCAATCTCCGCACTGACACAATCCCTCCATTCACACAATCAATCTCCGCACTGACACAATCCCCCCATTCACACAATCAATCTCCACACTGACACAATCCCCCCATTCACACAATCAATCTCCGCACTGACACATCCCCCCATTCACACAATCAATCTCCGCACTGACACAATCCCCCCATTCACACAATCAATCTCCACACTGACACAATCCCCCCATTCACACATCTCCACACTGACACAATCCCCCCATTCACACAATCAATCTCCGCACTAACACATCCCCCCATTCACACAATCAATCTCCGCACCGACACAATCCCCCCATTCACACAATCAATCTCCGCACTGACACAATCCCCCCATTCACACAATCAATCTCCGCACTGACACAATCCCCCATTCACACCATCTCCACACTGACACAATCCCCCCATTCCCCATTCACACAATCAATCTCCGCACTAACACAATCCCTCCATTCACACAATCAATCTCCGCACTGACACAATCCCCCCATTCACACAATCAATCTCCGCACTGACACAATCCCCCCCATTCACACAATCAATCTCCGCACTGACACAATCCCCCCATTCACACAATCAATCTCCTCACTAACACAATCCCCCCATTCACACAATCTATCTCCTCACTAACACAATCCCCCCATTCACACAGTCAATCTCCTCACTCACATTGTGCGTCTTGTGATCCAGCAGCTCTGGAGGTCTGAAGGAGGGGTCAGCAATAATTTTACGCAGCTGACGGATGCGGGCGTGACAGGTCGTCCAGAACTGAGCCGCTATGGATAGGATGGAGTCTCGTGGGCGACGGAACTCCTCTCGAAGCTCGTACTCTCTGGCTCAGCGCCATACGTCCTGCGACGCCCCTCCTCCATACGGTGGCTGCAACAGACACATCAACACATGCGCACACACACTGATGTAATTATGAAAGCATGCACATGCACACACACACACATAAACACATACTCTCTCAAACACACAGAAACACACACACACACAAAGTCACACACATCACACACACACACACATGCACACACACACACACACACACACACACACATGCACACACACACACACACACACACACACACACACACACCTATACACATTTTGATAATCTACACACACACATGCTATTCCCCAGATGAAAAGTACAATCAGAGTAAATTCAGGGTGCTTATAATAAATGACCTTAAAACTGCATATGAACTCTGTGGTACTGACTCAAGTTTGTCTCATGCCTTTACTTTTTATCTCCTCACTTTAAACGGCCAGGGGACAAGTGTTTCAAAAAAAAAAAATCAAAAGCTCTGTCTTCAAAACTGTTCTGTAAGATCAAGTCTGAATCAACACTCCGTTTCAGGGCATTTGATTTCAACAAAATGTTGCCAAGTCTGACATTACTAGATGTAAGCCATTTGATTTCAACAAAATGTTGCCAAGTCTGACATTACTAGATGTAAGCCCAGTAAGATAAAGCCAAGTATCACTGTTTCCCAGAAAGAACAGATTTACTAGTGGATTCAGCTGCTTTAGGTATTTACTACTGTCCCTCTGTTTAATCAGTTTACACACACACACACCGCATACACTGGCACATGTACACAGATATGTGCCCACACACCCATGCACGCACACGTATACACTCATCACACATGCATACAATGATAATAATGGCAAAGCCAATGTTAAGTAGGTACACAAGGTCTGACAAGCCCATTGGGCTAATGGGTAGTTCAGACATCTGCTGAGTCATGGCAATATGACCCTCTTCTTAAATTCTCTCATCTTAGTCATGGATTCATTTATCCAACAGCTTTAAAACTGTGCGCAGTGTGGTCTTGAAACTTAGCAGATGTGGTGTATATACTAGTCCGCATGCAGTGAGACCTCCTCAAAGAAACTGAAACGGATAACAACAGAAGAACACACAATCCAGATGAATAACATGTTCACTAATCCACATAAACTGCTTATTCAAGTGCTTTCAAAGACATCTTTGCATCATCCATGTCATTCACGGTCCTGCATCTATTGCCTGATATCCCTTGGCTGTTCTTTGGCATTACTGATTAGACTATCTGGTCTTTCTACTGCTGTCAGTTAGGGGTTTCAGGTTTCTGTGAACCATTCCTAGCCTTTTTCTGTGAACCATTCCCAGCCTAACTGCTTCCTCTCTCTCTTTTTGTCATCAACTCTCTCTCTCTCTCTCTCTTCCCCTCTATCCCCTTCCTTCTTGCTTTTCATAAGAGCATTCTTGAACTCACTTAACAGCTCTTGTCCCTTTTTTTTGTTGTTGCTAAGTTGTCAAGTTGTTTTACTGAGCATGTCTCTATGTTAAAAAAAAAAAAAAAGAAAAGAAAACAAAACAAAAAAAAGTATGAAGAAAACGTTTTTTTTCACAAATCAAGGTTAAGGTAATGCAATGCATTTTATTCCCCCCTGAAACCCACTCCATAATCAGGCCTCGATGTGTGAGGTGTGTACATCGGGTGACCCCTACTCTTCACTCGGGAAGGCAGAAAGGCAACAACAACAACAACAACACACACACACACACATCACACCTGTCGTGAACACCTCACCTGGCATGGGAGTCCTCCCGATCGTCCACAGTCAGGGAGTGCACGCTGTGATTGTGCAGAGGCTTGCCAAATGCTGGGCGTGTCCATGAATCTCTGGGGCACGCTCATACTCCTGTGTGGTGTGGGGCAGAACAGTGCTCACATGATGACTGATACTTATGAGTGAAATACTAAGATGCTTAAAACACACACACAAACCAAACCATCACTAGGCTTACATCTGCATATCAATCCCATTCAAATTACAGACATGCATCAGTGGCATGAACTGTCAAAACATCCCAGACAAAATCATACACACACAACACATGCATTTAATGGCCCCACAGATATCTGATCAGTACAACATATGTGAGAATGACAGCAACAATGGAAAAAATCATTTTAATTGAATATTTCTGAAGGAAAAAAGCGAAAATATGAATATATTCACTGTATTAAGGCCCTTATAACAGCACTATCAAAAACAGAAATTTCAGAAAGTATTAAAATAAAACACAACTGTGAAGACAAACAGTATTAACAATAACTTAGTCTAACAATCACAAAAACAATTAAAAAAAAAAAAGTATCTTACATAACAGAAACAACCACAAAAGCAACACTATAAAAAGTATCTTGCATAACAGCAACATTATCAACACACGCTGTAATAATGCCACAATATTAAAGAATTACAAAAAAAAAAAAATTGCAGAACATAAACCAACATAACAGATACTTGTTTAACACAAAAACAATTTACATACTGACTTTCTCACATTCATCACACATACAGTGGCACATCATATATTCAAACAGTCCAACCTTACCCTTGCATGTTCTACAAATAATCATATACGCATGACATACACTATACTTCTTTACATGGGCAGACACACACAGTGACAATGACCCAAAGTTAACAACAAAAACCTTTTTTCCAGATGCCGCTCTTCCTTTAACCAGGAAGGGGGAAAAAAAAAAAAAGAAAAAAAAAAAAGGAGCATGTCGGTTGTGCTGCCAACAACTGTCTGAAGCCTGGTTACTGGTGAAGTAGTCGCTGCAGTTGATGAGGGCGCGGACGGCGGCGGCGATGTTGGTGATGATGCCCATCTCTGTGCGGGCCATGGTGGAACTGTCGCGATGCATGGTCTCTCCACACAGGTGCTCCAGGTAGCGGGGGATGACCATCTCCAGCACCATCTGCAGCCAGACATGCCCACCCTCTCAGAGACTGTGTGCTCCTGACTGATGTGGACTCCACTGGACAGGGATGCGGGACGGGCCATGCTGTGCTGTGGATGGGCCATGCTGTGCTGTGGGACGGGCATGCTGTGCTGTGGGACGGGCCATGCTGTGCTGTGGGACAGGCTATATGCTGTGCTGTGGGACGGGATATGCTATGTGCTGTGCTGTGGGACGGGCCATGCTGTGCTGTGGGACGGGGCCATGCTGTGCTGTGCTGTGGGACGGGCCATGCTGTGCTGTGGGACGGGCCATGCTGTGCTGGGGGACGGGGCTATGCTGTGCTGTGGGGTGGGCTATGCTGTGCTGTGGGGTGGGCTATGCTGTGGGATGGGCTATGCTGTGGCGTGGGGATGAGCTATGCTGTGGGATGGGCTATACTGTTCTGTGGGGTGGGGTGCTGTGGGATGGGCTATGCTGTGGCGTGGGATGAGCTATGCTGTGGGATGGGCTATGCTGTTCTGTGGGATGGGCTATGCTACGGTGTGTGGTATGAGCTATGCTGCGGGATAGGCTATGCTGTGGTGTAGGATGAGCAATGCTGTGGGATGGGCTATGTAGTGCTGTGGGATGAGCTATGCTGTGGGATAGGCTATGCTGTGGTGTAGGATAGGCTATGCTGTGGGATGGGCTATGCTGTGCTGTGGGACAGGCTATGCTGTGGGATGGTCTATGCTGTAGTGTGGGATGAGCTATGCTGTGGGATAGGCTATGCTGTGGTGTAGGATAGGCTATGCTGTGGGATGGGCTATGCTGTGCTGTGGGACAGGCTATGCTGTGGGATGGTCTATGCTGTAGTGTGGGATGAGCTATGCTGTGGGATGGGCTATGCTGTGCTGTTGGATGGGCTATGCTGTAGTGTGGGATGGGCTATGCTGTGGTGTGGGATGGGCTATGCTGTGCTGTGGGACGGGGGCTATGCTGTGCTATGGGACGGGCTATGCTGTGCCGTGGGATGAGCTATGCTGTGGGATGGGCTATGCTGTGCTGTGAGATGGACTATGCTGTTCTGTGGAGTGGGCTGTGGTGTGTGGGATGGGTTGTGGTGTGGGATGGGCTTTGCTCTGGGATGGGCTATGCTGTGGGATGGTCTACACTGTGGGATGGGCTATGCTGTGGGATGGTCTACGCTGTGGGATGGGCTGTGCTAAGCAGTGGGATAGGTTACACTTGGCAGGGGATGGGCTATGCTATGGGATGGGCTATGCTGTGGTGTGGGATGGGCTATGCTGTGATGTGGGATGGGCTATGCTGTGGTGTGGGATGGGCTATGCTATGGGCTATGCTGTGCAGTGGGATGGAATATGTGGTGGGATGGGCTATGCTGTGGGATGGAATATGCTATGAGATGGGCTATGCTGTGGGAAGGAATATGCTGTGAGATGGGCTATGCTGTCCAGTGGGATGAGCTATGGTTGGTGTGGGATGGGCCATGCTCTGGGATGGGTTATGCTCTGGGATGGGCTATGATGTGGGCTAGTCTTTACTGTGAGTTGGCTTCTGCAATGGGATGGGCCATGCTGTATTATAAGCTATGCTGTGTGATAAGCTAGCTATATGATAAGCTATGCTGTGTGATAAGCTATGCTGTGTGTGATAAGCAATGCTATGTGATAAGCTATGCTATGTGATAAGCTATGCTGTATCATAAGCTATGCTGTGATAAGCTATGCTGTGGGACTGGCTATGCTGTGGAATGAGCTAGGAAACGGGATGGGGTGGTGGTGGTGTTGACGGTGGGGAGGAGAGGGGGAAGGAGGGAGAGAGGGGAGAAGGGCATCATTGGTGGGGAGGTGAGTAGGGAGCTCATGGGAAATTTACAAGGTTGTGTGTGTGTGTGTGTGTGTGTGTGTGTGTGTGTGTGTGTGTGTGTGTGTGTGCGTGTGTGTGTGCGTGTGTGTGTGTGTGTGTGTGTGTGCGTGCGTGCGTGCGTGTGTGTGTGTGTGTGTGTTTTGTAGGTTTATTTCTCTCCAAAAGAACATCTTGATGTGAAAGAATTCTACTGCTAGAAAAAAACTAAATGATACGAGTTTTACTGATCATTTGTTCCTCATTAAATGTTACATAAAGTGACAAGATTGCTTTGTAACACATCTGTGTTGCCACTGCTGTCGCTGTAGTGTGTTTAGTTGAACATTTTGGTATTTTTGTTTTAAAACCATCAGTTACAATGTACTTTTTGATGTGTTTCAATCTCACAGAATAAACTGCAGTGTAGGCACTGTGGTAATTTCTTTTACACACACTTTCAAGGCATATACCTTGTAGAAATTCTGTGATGATTTTTTTTTTAACCTTTTTCTTTGTTGCTCACTAAGTGGACTGATCCCCCAATTTCTAGGTTGGTCCACCCTCTTCCTACCAGACAATGTTTTGATTTAACAAAATGGTGTACCGTGTGTGCAAACACCCTACATGCCTTCTGTAATACCTTTAAAATAGGTAAACTGAAACCAATTTATTGACAGATTAACTCGAAGTTGTACTTTTGTCAGTACAACTTTGAGTTAATCTGACAATAAATTGGTTTCAGTCAGTAAACAGAAAGCTACTGGACTGCTTTTATTTGGACACCCTCTTTGATTGCACCCATCTCCCCCGAATACTCTTCTGTGAAACCTGCGCAAATTCCCTGGGCAGGCTATTGGGACTCCCGTTACCACAGTGCTTTCGTGTATGTGTTAAACATGAATTTTTGGGAATCCTGTGTATGTGTTAAACATGAATTTTTTGGACCTGCTACTGTTAGCTACAGAGACTTGATGTCAAATCTTCATGTAATCTCTGTCCTGAACGACGTAAATAATTCATTGTTACAACGCCTGCTGTTCACCTTCTATTCAAACGCCTCTAAATCTGACTACTTCTCGACCTCATTCAGATATTACAATTAGTGCCCCCCAACATTCCCGTCATCAACTTAGTCCATGTGTAAATTTGATATAAAGCGAGAGAGTAGATCTCTTGCTCCGCATAAATTATGTTGAATCAGAATAATTGTCATTGATCCGTATTCTCCGTTCCAGACGCTTCTTACTTCTAAGAATAAACCGGTTTAATACACATGTCATACAATAAAATGTAAATCCACGGAATCATAGTACCAATAAAAGACTTAAATACACCTTCACCTGATGTCGGCACACACTGTCAATATTGTCGTAGAACATGACATCTTCCTTACAGGTCATGACTTAGTTATACGGACATCCTTTGCATATTTATTCACATCAGCCCCTTCGGAATTATCTCCCCTACACGTTCTTAGCAAATTCTCTCACGGTCTCTGGGCTTTATACGCTGCATGAACCAACAATGCGATGGCGATCGGCGCACAGAGGAGACTAGCAGTGTTCAGTAACACAGTGAGGAAAATTTTTAAAAAAAGGAAAAGGGGATGGGTCTCCCAGCAAGATGTGGCATCGTAATCAGGGCCCTGAACGGAACATGCCTGGCTTGCTGGTGACTTTACTCTGGTGCTCTCCCCTGCTTTAGGCGATGTGACACACGAAGTCCTAGGCTGGCGACTAACACATAACAGGTTTAGATATACAGCTACTTGTTTCCCCTGAGTTCTCCCAGCCCATGCTAAACTCAACCAGTATTCTGGCCGAGGCCAAGTATGGGAAGTGTGAACTATGGATTTTTTTCTGTCTGGAAAAAAAAAACTGGATTTTTCTTTTTGTTGTTGTTGTTTTTGTTTTCAAACCTTATGTCTATTGCGACCCAATGATGTAGTTGAATGAGTTGTTAACCAGAATCACTACCCTTTGAAAAAAATGATGATGAGATAAAAATTAAGTTCAATAGGCTGTCATTGTGGACAACTGCCAGGTCTGAGTCTATTCTGGAAAATGAGCTAATATGTTCAACACTGTCTTATGCCACAGGACTTTTTTTAACCAGTGAAATTTTGGGTACTCGTATAGATTCTGTCAGCTGATTTTGTTGGATGTAAATCAAAAGGGAAAGAATAATCAGCTGCATCATCTGACTTGTTCACTCCGATCAAGCCTTGTGAGGTTCTTCAGGAGCTTTAGGTTGTGGTGTCACTGACAGGCATATGCAGATAGGATCTCTCTCATAAGTGGAAACTCTTTGAGATCCAAGTCAAGCAGAACTATGTATTTAGAATGGTGGCCTTCACTGTAGGACAGCTGTGTGTTATGCCTTTTTCTTTTCCCAGTTGCATCACATCTCTTCTTACTTTATCCTTATGTGTAGTGAATAACTGGCACAAGGTGATCGGTTTGTCACCTCTAGGACGGTCAGTTCAACTTCAATCAAGGACAACCTGGTCAACAGTATGGCACAGGTGAGGGCTCATGCCTAATACCTGGAACATTGAATATTCTCATGGCATTACTTGTGTCTGCAGAGAAAACATTTCTGTGTGTCATCTTTTGTTTGAATGCT
>JADBJO010001079.1:285000-315000 GCA_016801955.1 Conus betulinus
ACAACCACACCATAACATAACACCACACCACACACCAACCACATCAACCCTAACAACACCCCAACCACATCAACCCTAACAACACACACACCAACCACATCAACACATTGACCGTAACAACATACCATCAACCCAGCATAACAGCACACCAACCATACTAATACATCAACCATACCAAACACACAAACATATCACACACACCAACAATACTGACACACCATCCATACCGAAACACCATTCATACCAACGTACCCATCCAAACCAACACACCAGTCACACCAACTTAACAACAATAGCAGAATTGTACATGGAGGATATGAGAGAGAGAGAGAGAGAGAGAGAGAGAGAGAGAGAGAGAGAGAGAGAGAGAGAGAGAGAGAGAGAGAGAGAGAGACTAAAAAGACAATAAAAAACTAAAAATGCTGGGGGGGGGGGGGGGTATCAAAAAAAAAGCTTGATGGACACTAAAAGGGGGGGGGGGGGGGGGGGGGTGCAGACCTCTGCCAAGTTCAGCCATATTCTGTATCCACCAACAGTTCCACAGTGACAACAGAATTTTCTTTTCACTCTAGGAAAGCAACAGACTCGGACCAAAATGATTCTTGAACATCTAATTTCTTTTCTTCTAGCATGACATGGAAAATACAAAATGTCAATTTATATCACAGGGACACTTTACTACTCCACAAAAACCTATTACTTTCATGGATCACAACAGTGATTTCCATGGCTGAACCGATCCTGGATCTGCAAATGGATGCAGATCCACATCCACATCCATTGCTTTCGTCCTGGGGACACTGTCCATCTTCCCACTAATAACAGGCTCAGTGGTGCTCATGCAATCCTGCTGACCGTTAATCAAGCGAATGAATGGACACAGGAGAAAACGTAAACTTTCGGCAGAGGTCAACGACCCCAATGGCCGGGCAAGCCATGAGACCTGCTGAAGGATCACACTGACCAGGGCCTTGAGGGCTTGTCTCCATGCACCAGCTCCAGGATGCCCAGTTGTCAGCACAGTCCTTTCTCCAGGGCCAGCAACAGCTTGAACAGGTTGTCTGGCTGCACCTGAAACACAGGACTTCAGGGTGAACACACAGGTTATACGCATGCAGTTCCACAATCTGAAAGCTGAGTTACCCCTCCCCTGACAGTGTTTAGAGGGAGAAACATGTGTGCGGTGGGAAAATTAAGTATTGATGAACTTGTAAGAGGTTTGATACGCATTGGTGTGTTTCTGCATCCTAATGATGATCAGGTATATGCATGTCACAGATCCTGTAGCAATTCGAGTGACCATTAAGTGTTGTTAGGAGAACATGAATGTGTGTGCTTACATGTGTGTGTATATGTGCGTGTGTGTGTGTGTGTGTGTGTGTGTGTGTGTGTGTGTGTGTGTGTGTATGCACACGTGTGTGTGTATGTGTGTATGTATGCATGGGCATGTATTAATGGGGTGAGAGGAGTGGTGAAGGTAGCAATGAGGCACAGAAGGAAAAGGAATAGGGGGATATGGGTGGGCAGGTGGCAATCAAAAGTGTGTGTGTGAGTGCTTGACCTATCCAAGTTTGCTGGAGCACTGTTTATGTTGCTCATTTTCCTTTCGTTAGCAAAGCCTAGTACAACATGTTACCACAGGCTTGTCATTCTCTCTCTTGCATAATTTGCCCCCATATTTTGCAGCTATTTATTTGTATCACACCCCCTTCTTTCCTGATTCCCCTAAGAATTTGTAAGCTCTGAGGGCTGTGTTCATATTATGTGCTGATAAACGTACATGACAACGATGAGGTGTGATGGTGATCAGGCAGAAATGAGCTGATGGAACAGAAAGACAACTTGTTCTACCTTTTTCTTTTGTTTGGGTTTTGTTTTTGTAATGATTTGTGAGCCAACTTCAACGCGTTGTCAGCCCTGATATGGCCTTTTGCGGTCAGTTGAGCTACAAGCCACATGACCTTACCCTACCTTTGACCAGGCGCTCACCTTGCTGGTGTCCAGTGTGCCCCCTGACCCGCAGGTCATGTCGAGGAGGGGGGCGACGCTGCCGAACATCTGCAGCACGAAGGGCTTGCGGTGCAGCACGTAGAACTGCCGGCACACAAAGTGCAGCGCCTGGCACAGCACGCTGTTGGGCTGGTTGTTGCTGTACAGCCGCAGCAAGGTGGGCATGATGTACAGGAACCTACACACAGTGAACACACATGATGGACAGGAACCTACACACACAGTGAACACATCATGGACAGGAACCTACACACACAGTGAAGACACATGATGGACAGGAACCTACACACACACAGTGAACACATCATGTACATGAACCTACACACACACAGTGAACACATCGTGTACAGGAACCTACACACACAGTCAACACACATGATGGACAGGAACCTACACACACAGTGAATACATGATGTACATGAACCTACACACACACAGTGAACACATCGTGTACAGGAACTTACACACAGTCAACACATCGTGTACAGGAACCTACACACACAGTCAACACATATGATGACAGGAACCTACACACACAGCGAACACACATGATGTACAGGAGCCTACACACACAGCGAACACACATGATGTACAGGAACTACACACACAGTGAACACATGATGTACAGGAACCTACACACACAGTGAACACATCATTTTACAGGAGCCTATATACACAGTGAACACACACGCTGTACAGGAGCCTACATACACAGTGAAACACATGATGGACAGGAACCTAGACACACAGTGAAACACATCATGGACGGAACATACACACAGTGTACACATCATGGACATGGACATTGACAGAGTACCATCACACACACAGCAGCAGAAACTAGAAATAATGTACATGGACATCTCCACTGAATGAACACGCAGTATCACAGCCAGACTGAAACCATGATCAATGTACAGGAATTTTACAGACAATGAACACGCAGTATCACAGCCAGACTGAAACCATGATCGATGTACAGGAATATTTACAGACAATGAATACACAGTATCACAGCCACACTGAAACCATGATCGATGTACAGGATATTCACAGACAATGAGCATGCAGTATCACAGCCAGACTGAAACCATGATCAATGTACAGGAATACTTACAGACAATGAACACACACAGCAGCCACAACCCAGCAGAAACTAAAAAAATCACAAATGGAAACACTCACTGAGAATGAACAACACAGCAGTATCAAGACCGATGGAATCTAGAAGTGGTGCACAGGAACATTGAGAGTTTCACTTCCATCAAGGAAGCGTCACCATGTGGGAGTTAATCTGTAGAAGCTACACCATGTCTGCTGAGTTTCAAGACCACACTGCGCAGGATTTATGGCTGACTGATAAATGTATAAGTAACTGAGATGAAAGGATTGAAGACCAGAGTCTAGTGGCTACGACTTAGCAGATGTCTGACCTGTGCATTAGCCCAACATGCTGGACAAACCTTGAGTACCTACTTAACATTGTCTGCACCACTGTTATCATTGTATGAATGTGTTTGCCTACACGTGCACATATGTGTGTGTAGGTGTGTGTGTGTGCGTGTGTGTGCAAGGACGGTTGGTATAGGCGCAGGTGTGTGTGTGCGCCAGTGTATGAATGTACACTTGTGTGTGTGTGTGTGTGTGTGTGTGTGTGTGTGTGTGTGTGTGTGTGTGTGTGTGTATGCATGCATGCATGTTAACATGTGTGTATGCGTGTTAACATATGTGCGTGTGCGTGCGTGTGTGGATGTGTTGTGATCTGTGGGCTTGTGTCAGCATATTGCTGCATGCATGTGTGTGCATGTTAGTGCTTGCATACATGTGTGTATATATGTCTGCCTGTGTATATGGTGTGTGTGTGTGTGTGTGTGTGTGTGTGTGTGTGTGTGTGTGTGTGTGTGTGTGTGTGTGTTTGTGTGTGTGTGTGTGTGAGAGTGTGTATGTGCATGCGCATGCACACATGTGCATTTGTGCTTGCATGTGTGAGAATGTGTGTGTTTGTGTGTGCATGTGTATGTGTATGTGTGTGTGTGTGTGTGTGTGTGTAGTGAACATGTATGTATTTGTGTACGCATGCGTGAGCATGTGTATGTGTGTGTGTGCACCTGTGTACACATATGTGCATGTGTTTTGCATGTGCGCGTGTGCACATGTGTGTGTGTGTGCATGTGCATGTGTGCGCATGTGTTTGATTATTTATGGAGAAGGGATGTTCAGATGTTGACATAGTTATAATATCGTTTAGTAACTGTTTGGTTAAAACAGTAGCTACAATAAAAATGATAATGATAATGAAGATGATTTGTGCTGAAAATCAAAAACGTTTTATCAATTTTTTTTTTTTCCATTTTATTTTAATTATCATTACAATTATTTTCATTAACAGTTTCATCCCAGTTGGCATCATATTCATCATAACTATTTAGATTTTCACCACAAAATCATCATCTTCATCATTGTCATTGTAGTTGTTGTTGAGGGACGACAAGCAGAGCGCGTGTGTTCAGTGCGTGTGTTGATGGTGTCGTCCATGTCTCACCCCCTGGTGGCAAAGACGTGCTTGAAGTGATGGGGGAAGACGGGCAGAACCTGTGTGCTCCCTGTGTGCTGACTGTGTGTGTTCACTGTGTTTTCACTGTGTTCCCTGTGTGCTGACAATGTCCATCTCTCATCCACTGGTGGCAAAGATGTGCTTGAAGTGCTGGCGAATGTTGATGACGGAGGACCGGCAGAACATGCGTGTGTTTGCTGTGTGTTCATTATATACTGACTATGTGTTCACTGTTTATTTACACTGCGTGTTCACTGTAATATTCACACTGTGCACTGTGCAGATGTTGATGAGGGAGGAAAGACAGAACCTATGTTTGTTCACTGTGCGTTCACTGTACATTCACACTGTGTGTTCACTGTGTGTTGTGTGTTCACTGTTTATTCACACTGTGTGTTCACTGTGTGTTCATTGTGTGTTCACTGTTTTATTCACACTGTGTGTTCACTGTGTGTTCACACTGTGTTCACTGTTTATTCACACTGTGTGTTCACTGTGTGTTCACTGTTTATTCACACTGTGTGTTCACTGTTTATTCACACTGTGTGTTCACTGTACATTCACTGTGTGTTCCCTGTGTGCACCACTCACCCATTGGTGGCGAAGACGTGCTTGAAGTGCTGGCAGATGTTGATAAGGGAGGACAGGCAGAACCTCAGGATGGCGGTGTCCTCAAACAGCAGGATCAGCGTGCCATTGATGACGTTCATGAACAGCGACAGGTCGCTGGACCAGGTGAAGGTGCTGGTCATGTTGTTGAACATGGTCGTCATCAGCTGGGTGAAAGGTCACAGGTCATGGAGGTCAGCTCAACAAGCAACAGGTATGTTGGTACATGGCTCAACATAAAACTGTTGAACATGGTCATCATCAGCTGGGTGAAAGGTCACAGGTCATGAAGGTCAGCTCAACAAACAGCAGGCATGTTAACACATGGCTCAACATAAAAAGAGACTAAAGATAACGAGAAGAAAGGTAATCAAGTGAACATGCTGATCATGTTGAACAAGGTTGTCATCAGCTGAGTTTAAAGGTCACAGGTCATGGAGGTGAGCTCATTATTGCTTCAGTATGCACTTATCTGAGCTTAGTTACACCGAAAACCGTCGGCAAGGTAAGTAACTCCGTAATTTGAACATGGTTACCCAATTAAAAAATTAATTTAAAAGAGAGGAAAGGAAATAACGAAATGAAAATAATTTTAAAAATTCCTACGAATATATATGTTGCTATATCGTAAGTTTGAAGAATGTCACATGAGCCATTTACTCGGGAAAAAAAAAAAAAATCTTCTTCAGAACTTTCTTCCGAATTGTTGTTCATCATACCTGGAACTTCATCCCAGTCGAAATCTAGGTCACTCTAAGCTTCATTACCCAGCACTTTCACTAAGTCTTATGCGTAAATCCTACAAAACGCAGTATCTCCATCACTAAATCTCATTATAGAACGGCAGAACTCAAGGTTAGCCACGGTGAAAAACGGCATTTCGACCTCAAAACTTTAAAAATTCGAACTCGAGAACCACGGCACGTATCGACTCGCGGTTTTTTGCAAACGGAAGTAAATGGCTACAGGAGAAGGAAGTCACGTTTCTCGCGAGACTTCCTTTTCTACGAGAAACATGGCGGCGCCCATTGTTGCCACGTGTTTTACCGGGCGCTGGCGGGCGCTCAGCGTTTTGGCTGTGTGATTTCCCATTTCAAAAAAGAAGAAAAAAAAAACAACAAAAAAAACCCCCATACACCTTCCCAAGTCAAGTCAACTAACTTCATCTGTACAAGACAAACTGATGTGTTGTGGTGCCACTTCATAAGACAACCTACTCTAACACCAACGCCGTCAACATGGCTTTCATCCACTTACTAGAGCAGTTCACATGCTGTAGGATTACACCGAAAGAGTGACCGTGCCGTCTCAAGGACAGAAGAAGGAAACAATCTTGTGAATGACAAAGACCTTCATACATTTCGCTTTCTCAAAGTATTTATATGAAGCTTAAAGCATAGAAAAGAACACTTCTCACAGATTCTTTTTTTTTTTTTTTTGGGTCTGAAAATCAGATATATTATGCTCCAGATGATCAGTAAGTTGATTTTTGTCATGAATGAAATCTTAGCCAACTTGATAATGTTTGAATGAAATGTTTCTGCTGAGACAGGCTGGTGCAGCTGTGCAAGTAAAGAGTTTACAACTGCATTCCTGATAGAACTTGACTTTGAGTCAGTGGGAAACCTATCAGAAAGGACACCACATGACACAGGCACTAGTTCATTGAATCAGCTCACATCTTCAGTATTTCAAAGGAAAAGAAGTGTTCGCCATCATGATCTCTTTTTGACAGAAGTTCTTGATTTCGTCCACAAGTTTCTCAGCTGGTCTCTACACTTGCACAGTTGTTACTTTCCAAAAGTCTATCATGTACATAACAACTCCTGCAGTTTTACTTCTATCCAGAGGTACTTTAGAGGGGTGTGACCAGATTTACAGGATGGGTCTATGGGCAAGGAGCTCTTCCCTTTATCCTTACCCTGGTCCAGGCAAACTTGTGGAGACAGTCCATTCCGAACAGCTCCTGGAAAAGAGGGTTCATCCCATGGTCAGAAAATACCCTTTGCTTTTAATCAAATCTATGCTTCAGCAAAATCATTAAAAATCAACCCAATTTATTACAGTTTCCTATTTTTATTGATATTTCCCTAAACACAGCCATTATGACTATATGACTATGGGTATAGCATCCTACATCGACCTATGAATAAATTATATATCACAATCAGTAAACTTTTGTTTAAAAAAAAATTAAGAATTCAACCACAGTTGTGACAAACACAACAACAAAACACACACAGACTCTGGCTTAGTGTACACAGAAAAAGTATTGCAGAGGTAAAACTCTGGGAGCTACAAAAGAGAGAGAGAGAGCATCAACATGTGTTATACAGGAAAGAAGAGGAGCACAGCAAAAGGTATGCACGCAAGCCAGGACAGAGAAATCCTTACTCTTCCCCACTCTCCTCCGTACATGTCAAACTCGGTCTCCAACGCCTTGCGGGGGAAGGAGGGCAGCTTGAGGAATTCCTCATGAAGGAAAGCCACGTGATCTGAAACATCACCAGAGATTGTTCATCACAGATTCCTACACACTCTCTCTCTCTCTCTCTCTCTTCTCTTTCTTTCTCAAGATGTGCATGAAAATCATTCCACAAAGATGCTTACATATCAACATTTATACGCAAACTGTTAACTTCAGGACAAGTCTGTGTCAACTCCTGATGCATGCTGAACTTCAGGGCTTATTGGCCTAAAAAAGAAAATAAACAAAAAAAAAACCAACCAACAGCATGGCAAAGTGGTTAGCATTGCGGACTTCTGGCTGTGAGGTCATAGGTTCGATTCCCATCACAGTCATGTGGGATTTTTGGGCCCCAACCAGCTCCTGCCCAGAGTTGAGTTTGCTACGAGCTCAGTGGCAAGACTGGGACCACACAGTCGAGTTTCATCCACTTAATGGATGCATCTCTGAGAGTGCTGCTCAAATTTCCTGACCAACACTGCAGGTGTCTGTATCTCTCTCGGGCCTGTTGATGCCTGGATACATTATGAAAGGAAGCATAGAGTACAGCCCTGTCATGCAGTCTCAGACCGAAATGGAAATCTGTAACATCATCTTCATCATCCTCATTCTCATCGATCAGCATAAAAAAAGTCTCAGATTCTGTGGCCCTTCATGCCCTGCTCTCATGGTGACCTCAGTTTTCATAATTATTATTATTATTATAATGAATACTTATATAGCTCCTATTCTCAGCTAGAGACCAAGCTCTAAGCGCTTTACAATCCACACTCGTCTACACAATGGGCTGCGTACCTGGGTAGCGCCCACCGAAGAGCTGCCAGCTGGCGCTTCATTCAGTTGTTTCCCATGTCATCCAGTCCATTTAATTCAATATCGGTCACTCAATTTCCTTGCTTTCTTCATTCTTTCCATTTTTCTGTGTAACGTGTCATCCATACCAACAGCCAAACTGGCCTTCTCTTCCGAAAGTTGGTGATGAGATTTTATTTGTGTGCAGATGTTATATGCATGCGTTCACACACAGAACCTCAGTTTATAGTCTCATTCGAAGGACTGTATGGGAAATGGAGTCAAAAACAATGTTAACTCTGAGAGAAAATCCAGTGGAGATTTGAACCCGCAACCCCAGGATCATGAGTCCGGCGTTCTACCAACTGAGCTATTCCGGCCCCCATGTTTTGATGTCCTCTCCATGTCTGTGGCCTTAGTTTGGTTCTGTCAGGGTCACCGGTATCGGCGAGTCCATGGGGGCTGTCATTGGACAGATAAGGTGGTGCCCTCCGGAGAGACAGCTCACTCGCCCTGGCTCTGCGACTAAGCAATTATTGCCGTCAGTAGGAGGCTTAGTAAGTGGTGTCCTGCATATGTTAGATCAGAACAGGCGCCACTGAACACCACCAAAGTGACTCGGCAGCAGCGCAGTGTCTTCTCCAGTGGGTTGCCTCTTGACACTGACTGCTCCCTGTGGATTGCTGGTGCTGGGGCTGCGGCGGGACTGACCAGGCTGTGGCTGTGGACAGGGTGTCAGAATGAGTGGCATGGGTGCACTGCCACTGAGGTGGCACAGAAGATGGAACAGGAAAAAAAACAAACATAAAAAACCAACAACCAACCAATGTACCTACACACATGAATTCCTCCACACAGATCAATTAACACTGGTAATTTGATGCTACACACAAAGCCTACATGCTGGCAATAGTAAAACCAACAACAATAATAATAACAGTAATAATAACGACAAAAATGAATAGCACTGATAGGACAGAGATGAATGTACATTAACTAAAACAAAAAAAAGTGCAAAAGAGCACAGATGAATGAATGTACACATGCTTCAGAAAAAAAAATGAGGAAAACCTCCTGATCCTGACAGCAGGGACACCCAAACAAGTGCTGTTGCCTCAGCGGGCAGAGCACCAAGTTCACCATCTGACTCGGCTGGTTTACAACTTGCTGGCATCCAGAAAACAAACAGCTGCTTTGGCCGCCTGTCTTAGGATGGCGATGTTCTGGAGCTGTTATGGGCAGGCTTTTCCCCTGCTGCTGTACCCTGTTTGGTGGTGTCGAGGTTACACCCCATGACCATCCTTCCCTACTGTCTCCACAAGGTAATGATAATAATGATAATAACATAAGAACAACACAGCATTCACATAGCGCCTTGCCAAAGGCTCTAGACACTGACAATCATGGAGTCGGAATCAATGTTAACTCCAATGGAAAAATCCCCCTGTACCGAAACGGCCCAGTGGAGATTCGAACCTGCAACCCCAGGTTCACCACGATTACAAGTCCGGCACCCTACCAACTGAGATATTCCGGTCATGACCTCACTGACCTGGTTGTTGGTGGCATTCTCCAGGACAGCGTTGGTCAGCAGCACCTTGCCGATCTCGATGAATTTCAGCATGAACACCTGCACACAGGTCACAACACCCCCACTGTGCACAGTCTGACCAACACCTTGATGCTCTTCACACTGACAATGCAACCAGTGCCTGAACAATAATAATGATAATAACAATGATTATGTATGGTGCTTAATCTTACATCATAAGCCCTAAGCCCTTACAAATTCATATAAGGTTAAAAAAAAACATAAATGAAGCCAATAAGAAGATGAATACTGCAATAAGTACCATGTGTCTACAAACAAGGGTGCATATTGACACACACACACACACACACACACACACAGAAACACACGCACAAAACACATGATCCCACACGCACTGTCACACAACAATGGACACAACAGCATACCTGTACACACACACACATGACCCCCCCCCCCCCTTCCCCCCCCCCTTCCGCCCCCCCATTAGTCGCAGAATCAAACTGATGGGCAAGGGAAGGGGAAGAAAGATCGGCTGTTGATCGGTGAAGAGGGTTGTTTTAAGAGATGCCTTGAAGGAAGACAGAGAGTTTGAACAACGCAAAGGTATTCGGAGTTATTCCAAGAAACCGGACGCTGAAAAGAACAAGAATGATTGCCATAGGTTTTAGTTCAAAACTGAAGGGCTTTGAGCAGAGAATACATGTATGCAATGATAGACATAGTCATTGTGCTAATACAGTTATCATCAACCATGGAGGTCATCATGCATACCCAATATAACTGCATGGCTAAACAACGAACATACACACACACAAGTTGGCATACGCAACATCTTTCACACACACATGTGCGCACACACACACACGCATACACATACACACACACATCTTTCATACACATACTCATACACACACAGACATACATACACAAATCATCTTCACACACACACACACACACACACACACACACACACACACACACACACACACACACACAAAGCACTGACCCGTCTCTGAAGGGCCAGCGAAGCGTCGGCAGGGTCCATTTTGACCAGACTGAGCTGAGGGTAGAAGTTGCGGCGGAAGAAGTAGAAGTCTCTGACGTAGGAGTTCTGATTGTGCACTTGGTCTGAAGGGAAAATACCATGGGAAGGCACTGAACTGCAGTGAGGTTCTTCACCATCATCAGGGAGACAAGAGGGGAAAATACCATGGGAAGGCATTGCACTGCAGTGAGGTTCTTCTTCACCATCATCAGGGAGACAAGAGGGGAAATACCATGGGAAGGCATTGCACTGCAGTGTGCTTCTTCTTCACCATCATCAGGGAGACAAGAGGGGAAAATACCATGGGAAGGCATTGCACTGCAGTGTGCTTCTTCTGCACCATCATCAGGGAGACAAGAGGGGAAAATACCATGGGAAAGGCATTGCACTGCAGTGTGCTTCTTCTGCACCATCATCAGGGAGACAAGAGGGGAAAATACCATGGGAAGGCATTGCACTGCAGTGAGGTTCTTCTTCACCATCATCAGGGAGACAAGAGGGGCAAGGGTCTTTGTTGTTTTGTACACACTGCTTGAGGACAGTGTGTGACAAAAGGAGTGTGTGTGTGTGTGTGTGTGTGTGTGTGTGTGTGTGTGTGTGTGTGTGTGTGTGTGTGTGTGTGTGTGTGTGTGTGTGTGTGTGCGTGCATGCATGCGCGCTGCATGCATGCGTGCGTGCGTGCATGTGTGTGTGTGTGTGTGTGCTGCGTGTGTGTGTGCACACATGCGCATGCTTGCATGCACATGTGTGTGTGCGTAGACACACTTACATGCATTAGTATGTTCCCACCATCCTTGTGTGTACATATTTGGGTGTATACATGCTGCAGTGGAGTGTACATCTTTATGTCTCCTTTTTTCTTTTTTCTTAAAATCCAACCGTGTAAAAGCAAGCAAGCCATAATTCTTTATCTATTATCTCCCTGATTTCATAGGCTAGAACACCAAGGCTACATCACAATGTTGTTATGCTCTGCATAGTCATGCGGGGATTGTCTTCAGTTGTGACAAGCTCCTAACATAACATTATCAGTCTCCAAATCCCCCGAAGTCGGAGTGTGGCTGCCCATGTGGCGGGGGTAATCAGAAATGGTCACACACGTAATGTTCTCATCCCAAGCTGATTTGAACCATGGTGTTCAAGTACTCCAGCTCTTCGGATGATCCCTGGAGTCTTTTAACCAAGGTAGGACAACAACAATAACAGCAACAACATCTCCCTGATTTGTTAGAAGTGAAACAATACGATTACCACAGTCTCATAAAGACTGTAAACCTGTCTACTTTTGGCTAATGTATATAAATAAAGTGAGTCTATTATTCATACTCTCTAGGTGGTCTGCCTGTGCGTGTTTTGTGTGTGTGTGTCGGTGCGTCCATGGTAAACTTTAACCTTGCCACTTTTTTCTCGACTACCATCCCACACAAGGCTTTAGATATTAACAGGGACTTTCCAGACACATACATTACCATAATAAACGCATCACAGTAAAGGCTACACGAGGCCAATGAAACATAAGTTTCAGAAGACTTATAAGTTTTGGTGTCCACGATGAAGTGATGCAGATTCATAACCATCAGCAGTCAGACTGAAGAAAAACACTGACAAAGTTCTATGGGCACTCACAAGTTCTGGTGTCCAAGATGAAGTGATGCAGATTCATAAGTATCAGCAGTCAGACAAAAAAAAAAACCCCACTGACAAAGTTCTATGGAAACTCACGAGTTTTGGTGTCCACGATGAAGTGACAGTGATGCTGGTCCTCGGGGATGTTGAAGAACTCCAGACTTTCCTGAAGGATCTGACTGAACTGGGGTGTCCTGTATACACACACACATGCACACACACACATGCATGCATACACACATGTGCATACATAAACACACATGCATGTATGTTTGCATGCACGCACGCACACACACACACACACACGCACACACACACACACACACACTCAAGTTTGCGAGATCAAAAGACAAAGAAGACGTGCTCTGTTTATCATGTTCCATTTCATATGCGCTAAGTTTGTTTTCTGCCTCTGAACAGGATTTCTTCCTTGGTTCCCTGTCCATCTTTTGCCTGGAGCAGAGCCAGAGTCCCAAGACCTGAAGTGTTCACACCTTGTCCTAGTCTCATGCTGTGTCACTCATGTCGTGTTGTGTCACTGTCATACTGTCTCCTCTTATGTCATGTAGTGTTGTACTGTGTTGCGTCATGACATGTAGTGTAATGTAATGCAGTGCAGTGTAGTGTACACTTCATCGCTGTAACTGATGTCTCTGTATGAACTTCAGGTGACCACTTCTGGGAAGAGTGTACCACCACAGCACAATGCAAAAGAAAAGAAGAAGACAACACAGAAAATAATAAAGACAAAGAAGACGACAAAGAAATGATCAAGACAATAAAGAGATGACAAAGAAATGATCAAGACAATGAAGACGACTAAGAAATGATCAAGACAATAAAGATGACAAAGAAATGATCAAGACAATGAAGACGACTAAGAAATGATCAAGACAATGAAGATGACAAAGAAATGATCAAGACAATGAAGATGACAAAGAAAATCACCCAGACAAAGAAGACGACAAAGAACATGATCAAGAGAATGAAGACAGCAAAGAACATGATCAAGAGAAAAAGACAAAGAACATGAATCAAGAGAGAGAAGACGACAAAGGACATGATCAAGACAAAGAAGACAACAAGGAAATAATCAAGACAAAGAGGATGACAAAGAAAATGATCAAAACAAAGAAGGTGACATTGAAAATGCTTAAGGAAAAGAAGACGACAAAGAAAATGATCACGACTAAGAAGACAGCAATGAAAATGATCAAGACAAAGAAGACAGCAAAGAAAACGATCAAGATAAAGAAGACAACAAAGAAAATGATCAAGACAAAGAAGACGACAAAAGAAAACGATCAAGACAACGAAAATGCTACAGACAAGACAAAGAAGATGACACTGAAAATGCTCAAGACAAAGAGACAACAAAGAAAATGATTGAGACAAAGACGACAACAAAGAAAATGATCAAAACAAAGAAGACAGCAAAGAAAATGATCAAGACAAAGAAGAGGACACAGACGAGGACGAGGATGAAGCAGAGGGCAGTGTGTGTGTGTGTGCACACTGGCTGTTGTCGTCACCTCGTGGATTGGCAGCTGGGAGGGAATGCTGGACAGGTCTGGGCCGTGCACCAGAATCTTCTTGGCGCTGGCCACGTTGGCACACACCAACAGGTAAGGCTGAAACACCACAACAAGGGAGGCAGTCACTGGTACTTCGCCCCTTTCCTCAGATAGATAAGGTATTTACTAACCTTTCAATGAGTAATCCACATGTCAGCCATTACCAGTCAACTATTGGTCTGGTCCAATCCATCAGTCACTTCTGTACATGGTATTCGGGTATGTTTGAGCATTAAGACGCAGGATTTCAGCAGGTTTGAGCACTGACTCAAAGTATTTGGATAGGTTTGAGTATTAAGACACAGTATTTGGTGGCATCAACTAGGATGATATTATCCGCCATTTGCATAGTGATTCCATTTGGTCAAAATTAAAGTCACGAATTTTGTTCTTTCTGAGCTCATTCCTAGTGTGACAATGAATGACCGTGTGCATTCAACAAGAGTGGACAATTCATGAACCCAGGAAGTGCAGAACTGATAGTGATAGCTTAGAGGAGTTTAGGCTATCAAGATTGATCTGCAATGGCTTCGTATTTCACTCACAATGAAGAAGGTGGTTAACTATCAATGTAACCGATCATTCCTGATGATCAGAAATTGAGAGATCACGATGATGTGTCATAAATGTCAGCACACATGCAAAGTTAGTACAATCTGCAACGCATGATTCAAGAGTACTTTTCTTTAAAGCAACACACACACGTTTCATACGTTTGCCTGGCATTCTGAAAAACAACAGTCTGGTAGTTATGCAGACATTATCAGAAAAATAATAGAAGTATAAGTTAAAACAAACAAGATCAATGAACATGAGGCATCTAAAATCTTTCACCTGCCCACTCCAACCCTCCCCCCCCCTCCCACCCTCCTGTCTCCTCATCCCCCCTCCCCCTCCCCTCCCAGTGATTTCAGTTTGTAGTTAGAGATCACTCACATCACACTGTTCCTTCTTCAGCGTCTGTTTCAGGTCCTTGAAGTAGATTCCTTCCACACAGGGCACCACCTGTCAGCAGCATCATTCTTATCGTCATCATCATCATCATCATCATCATCATTCTTATTGACATCATCATCATCATCATCATCATCATCATTCTTATTGACATCATCATCATCATCATCATCATCATCATCATCATCATCATCATCATTCTTATTGACATCATCATCATCATCATCATTCTTATTGACATCATCATCATCATTCTCATTGTCATCATCACCATCATTCTTATCATCATTTTCATCATCCTTATTGTCATCATCACCATCATTCTTATCATCATCATCATCATCATCATCATCATCATCGTCATCATCATCATTCTTATCATCATCATCATCATCATCATCATCGTCATCATCATTATCATCATTCTTACTGTCATCATCATCATCATCATTCTTATGGTCATCATCATCATCATTCTTATGATCATCATTCTTATGGTCATCATCATCATCATTCTTATGATCATCATTCTTATGGTCATCATCATCATCATTCTTATGATCATCATCATCTTCATCATCATCACCATCACCATCACCATCATCATGACCAGGAACACTGAAGTGTTCAGTCTCTTGTTCACAAGTTCTAAAACTGCTAACACTGAATTCTCACTGTTGAGCACAACTTGTCTGATGTCTCAATGAATGTTCACAGTCATGCACAGGGTGTGTTCAAGAGGCAGAGTATCCATCCACTGTTCCTCCATTCATCAACATGTCTCTGTTCTGGAGGCGCTCACAGAGAAACCCGCCATCCACTGTTCCTCCATTCATCGGCATTTCTCTGCTCTGGGGGCGCTCACAGAGAAACCCACCATCCACTGTTCCTCCATTCATCAATATGTAGGCACTCACAGAGAAACCTGCCATCCACTGTTCCTCCATTCATCAACATGTAGGCACTCACAGAGAAACCTGCCACCCACTGTTCCTCCATTCATCAACATGTAGGCACTCACAGAGAAACCTGCCATCCACTGTACCTCCATTCATCAACATGTCTCTGTTCTGGAGGCGCTCACAGAGAAATCCATCATCAACTGTTTCCTGACCTCATTCATCTGTTGTTCCCCTTTGTTTTGTTAAGGCTTCATCCTCATCAATGAGTTATTTTTGAGTAAGCTTTACCCTTAAGAAAAGAAGTTACATGCACAGAATATCCAGAGGCAGGGGAGATAATCTGCACAGTGTGAACTGCAAGAGAGTTTGCATATAGAATGTATACCTCCTACTCCCTCCCTTCCCCACCCCCACCCCCCAATTTCATCCATCAATGCTGTATGAATCAGAGGGGGATGGGGGGGTCAGGGTTTAAGATCCCTGAAGCAACTCACCAGCCAGAGGAGGGAGGACGCTCCAGCGATGGCTTCCTGGAAACCCTCACAGGGGGAACGCACGTAAACATCACAAACCCCACCTGCACACACACACACACACACACACACACACACACACACACACACACACACCTTCAGCTGGAGAAGATGGCCTACAACAACCACCCTTCATTCTCAATTCATGTTTTCCATCACAGTGACCCCTGGGGACCCCTCACAAGGGGCACGCACACAGAATATCACTAACCCCACCGGCACACATGCACGCACACACACACACACACACACACATACACACTCACAACACACACACACACACACACACACACACACACACACACACACACACATAGACTGACTGATCAGGTAACTGAAGGAGTGATGTTATACAGACAGACACAGACTGACTGACTGACCAGGTAGTTGAAGGAGTGATGTTATACAGACAGACACAGAGACACACTGACCAGTAGTTGAAGATGGAGTGATGTTATACAGACAGACACACTGACCAGGTAGTTGAAGGAGTGATGTTATACAGACAGACACAGAGACACACTGACCAGGTAGTTGAAGATGGAGTGATGTTATACAGACAGACACACTGACCAGGTAGTTGAAGATGGAGTGATGTTATACAGACACACTGACCAGGTAGTTGAAGATGGAGTGATGTTATACAGACAGACACAGACAGACACACTGACCAGGTAGTTGAAGGAGTGATGTTATACAGACAGACACAGACAGACACACTGACCAGGTAGCTGAAGATGGAGTGATGTTATACAGACAGACACAGACAGACACACTGACCAGGTAGTTGAAGGAGTGGTGTTATACAGACAGACACAGACTGACTGACCAGGTAGTAGTTGAGAGATGGAGTGATGTTATACAGACAGACACACTGACCAGGTAGTTGAAGATGGAGTGATGTTATACAGACAGACACAGACAGACACACTGACCAGGTAGTTGAAGATGGAGTGATGTTATACAGACAGACAGACAGACTGACCGACCAGGTAGATGAAGATGGAGTGATGTTATACAGACAGACACAGACAGACACACTGACCAGGTAGTTGAAGATGGAGTGATGTTATACAGACAGACAGACAGACTGACCGACCAGGTAGATGAAGATGGAGTGATGTTATACAGACAGACACAGACAGACACTCTGACCAGGTATTTGAAGATGGAGTGATGTTATACAGACAGACACAGACAGACACACTGACCAGGTAGTTGAAGATAGAGTGATTTTATACAGACAGACACAGACAGACTGACCAACCAGGTAGCTGAAGATGGAGTGATGTTGTACAGACAGACACAGACAGACACACTGACCAGGTAGTTGAAGATGAGTGGTGCTATACAGACAGACAAACACTGACTGACCAGATAGTTGAAGATGGAGTGATGCTATACAGACAGACAAACACTGACTGACCAGATAGTTGAAGATGGAGTGAGCGGTCTGGGCGGGCAGCTGGCGGAAGTAGATCACCAGTTTACGCAGCAGGAAGGTCAGCTCCTCCTGCCAGACATAAACTCTGACCTTTCACATGCACCCTGACCTTTCACATACACTCTGACCTTTCAGGGTCACTTCAGGATCCATCACAGTACACCTCTCTACGACTATGGGGGGTGGGGCATTCAGTATTTCCAGGGGTTTGCAGTTTATGCCCAGTAAGGACCTGGTAAGGACTTAGAGAGACCACGTCCACATATACAAACATATACATATATACCACACACAGGAATACAAAGGCTATCTGCTACACAAACATATACATATATACCACAGAGAGGAATACAAAGGCTATCTGCTACACAAACATATACATATATACCACACCGAGGAATACAAAGGCTATCTGCTACACAAACATATACATGTATACCACATAGAGGAATACAAAGGCTATCTGCTACACAAACATATACATATATACCACATAGAGGATATACAAGGCTATCTGCTACACAAACATATACATATATACCACATAGAGGAATACAAAGGCTATCTGCTACACAAACATATACATATATACCACACAGAGGAATACAAAGGCTATCTGCTACACAAACATATACATATATACCACACAGAGGAATACAAAGGCTATCTGCTGATGTTGCCTGACCTCTTGAAAAATCTGCAGGACATGTTCTATGTGTCATCAAGATACAATCTAAAACCTTTCTCGAGTCATCAAGATGCAGTTTAAAAACTTTTCTTGTATCATCAAGATACAATCTAAAACTCTTCTTGAGTCTTCAAGATGCAGTTTAAAACTTTTCTTGTGTCATCAAGGTACAATTTAAATTTTTTCTTGTGTCATCACAATACAGTTTAAAACTACATGTGCATCAAGATACAATTAAAAACTTTTCTTGAGTCATCAAGGTACAATCTACAACTTTTCTTGCATCAAGATACAGCTTAAAACTTTTATTGTGTCATCAAGATACAGTTAAAAACGTTTCTTGTGTCATCAAGATACAGTTCAAAACTTTTCTTGCATCATCAAGATGCAATTCAAAACTTTTCTTGTGTCATCAAGATACAGTTCAAAACTTTTCTTGCATCATCAAGATACAATTCAAAACTTTTATTGTGTCATCAAGATACAGTTAAAAACTTTTCTTGTGTCATCAAGATACAGTTCAAAACTTTTCTTGCATCATCAAGATGCAATTCAAAACTTTTTTTGTGTCATCAAGATACAATTTTAAACTTTTCTTTTGTCATCAAGACACAATTTAAAACTATTTTTTTGTGTCATCAAGATACAATTAAAACTTTTCTTGTGTCATCAAGATACAATTTAAAACTTTTTTGTGTGTCATAAAATACGGTTTGAAACTTTTCTTGTGTCATCAAGATACAATTAAAACCATTCTTGAGTCTGTCAGCTAATCAGCAGGCATTCTCTCTTTTTTATGAACACTGTTGCCCATCAAAGACAAATGCAGTGATTCCTCGCAAACTGCACACATACTGTTTCTCTTCTGAATCCTTCAGGGTCCAGTTCTTCCTTCTCTTTGAGTCAGCAAACCCTAAAACGCACTCTTTCCTGACATTCTCAGCAGACTGAACACACACAGGACATGGCTGGTGGGGATATTACACTGTCACCTGAAACTACACTGAGAAGTGAGGGTGACACCTAAATGGAAGTGGAAATTTCCATGCGAGGGTGTCCCCCTGCATAAGTGCCGTGGGGCCTGAGTTTTGATGTTAAGATGTGATTTTTTGCACAGGGTTTCACATTCATCAAGTTTTGACAGGTGTAGGGACTTGTATGGCCATAGGAATTTCACGCTGTTAGGATGTATGAAGATCTGTCAGAACACTATAAACAGGAGCACCATCACACTCACATACACCATGAAAAGAAAATTATCAACAAATGGAACGAAAACATACTGAGAGCAGCACATGAATGTTTTGATATTCTTGTTGTTCAAATCTTAAAAGGTTTAAGTAATACATCCGCCCAACATGAACAAATGAATCACAAGACAAAACATGATGCTAGGTCTTCTTCAGGCAAGATACAACACACTCAGGACAACAAAAATGAAGAATGAGCAATCCCATATCTCGTCAAATTCGGCATAAGATGGGTGTTAAATTTTTGTTGTTCTTGTTGTTTTTGGACACACAGGAGGGTAAAAAAAAAAAAAGATGAAAATAAAAGGGAAGATTAGGGATTCCAATCAAAAAGGAAGGAAAAAAAAAAAAATGAAGCTGGTGACAGTAGGTCCACCTGTGCCCCTACACCCTGCCTGCACACAGTACCCGTGCCCTGCCCTCTGCCTGCGCACAGTACCCGTGCCCTGCCCCCTGCCTGCGCACAGTACCCGTGCCCTGCCCACCTGCCTGCGCACAGTACCCGTGCCCTGCCCACCTGCCTGCGCACAGTACCCGTGCCCTGCCCCCTGCCTGCGCACATTACCCGTGCCCTGCCCCCCTGCCTGCGCACATTACCCGTGCCCTGCCCACCTGCCTGCGCACAGTACCCGTGCCCTGCCCCCCTGCCTGCGCACAGTACCCATGCCCTGCCCCCTACCTGCGCACAGTACCCGTGCCCTGCCCCCTGCCTGCGCACAGTACCCGTGCCCTGCCCCCTACCTGCGCACAGTACCCATGCCCTGCCCCCTACCTGCGCACAGTACCCGTGCCCCTGCCTGCACACATTACCCATGCCCTGCCCCCTGCCTGCACACACAGTACCCGTGCCCCTGCCCCCTGCCTGCGCACAGTGCCCGTGCCCTGCCCCCTGCCTGCGCACAGTACCCGTGCCCCTGCCTGCGCACAGTACCTGGACCTGTCTCTCCTTGCTGGTCAGCTTCTCCAGGAAGTGGCGCAGGAACAGGATGGGGTCGTCCACGATGCAGTCCCAGATGATCTTGTTGGCCACCTCCGACACTGACAACAACCACCACCACCAGCATCAGCATCCTCCTCATATCAGTACAGGTTTGCTGTCAGCACCTGCATCACTGCTAGTCTGGCTAGGATGCAGTTGATCATTCAACACACACACACATATACCACACACACACTAACAACATTCAGCAGCAGCAGCATCCTCTTCCTTATCCTCATAGTCATCTTGGCACAGGTTTTGTTATCATCATCAGCATCATTGTTCACACGTACACCATCCACACTGGCATACTCTCTCCTTGTCCACTCGCCCACTTTCTTTCTCCCCCTCCCCTCCATCTCCATGAAGATCTATCACCCTGTACCCAACATGCTATTGGTCCTGATGTCGAAGTCATTCAGGATATTCAGTAGGGAGAGATTTAAATAACAGATAGAATATGCATCCACAGATGGTGTGTCTGATAGGGGGAAAGAGTGTGTGTGTATGTGCGCACACACACACACACACACACACACACACAGCCCCCTCACACACACAACACACACACACACACACACACCTTTCCCCCTACCAGACATGCCACTGGTGTTTGATGTCATAGTCATTCAGGATGTGTAGTATGGACAAAGCACAGAAAGCTCTCTCTCTCTTTCACACACACACACACACCCACACACACTCTCCCCCTACCAGACACACCATTGGTGTTGACGTCATAGTCATTCAGAACGTAGTATGGACAAAGTACAGGAAGATCTCTCTCTCTTTCACACACACACCCACACACACTCTCCCCCTACCAGAAACGCCATCGGTGTTGACGTCATAATCGTCCAGCAGGTGCAGTATGGGCAGGACGGCAGCGCAGATGCAGGAGGTGAAGAAGCTCTGCGCAGTCTGCAGGTGATGGCTGTGCTCTGGCCTCTCCTCTTCACCTAGCCCACAGACATGCAGGGAGGAGAGACAACTCAGAGGGCAGCTTGGGGGGGGCCAACGTGTCATCCACCAACACCAAGACAGCACAACACTGGCCCACAGCCTTCGGTTCTAGTACAGTGTACTTCTATCCACCACGCTTTCTTTCTCTGATTACATACTGCTTTCTTCTTTCTAAATTGCTATGTATTCATTGTATGTGTTGATATGCTGTTCTGTGCGATGTTTTCTTTCGTACATTTACACACTGTTCCTTTGTTTGAGGGCTGGATGAAAGAAAAAAGAAAGAGTCACTGACTTTGCGCTAAAACCTTTCCCTCAATAAACAACATTTAGTTTGTTTGTTCATTCATTCCCAGATGAAGCTTCTCAAAACCCACTCCCTTCCCTTCAACTGACTGACTAACAACCAATCCTCTCCTATTTACCTGTCCTCCTGCATTCACCTGTCAAGGGTGACTCTACATTTTGTCCCCACAAGGGTCATCGGGGGTGAGTTGAAAGTTCAGTAATGGGACCATCTGTACAAGCTCTGTAGGGCTTGCACTTTCTAAAATTGCAAAAAAAAAAAAAGCTTTGAAAGTTTTTTCTTTTTTCATCTTCTATAGAACATGACTGACAAAACAGTGACAGACGACAGTCCATTTAAAATGACTTTGGAGGAATTAACTGTGAAGTGCGACCAACAAAGGTACTGAAAGACAGTAAAATAGGACTGTCCATTTAACATGGCTGAGGGTGGGTTAAGTGTGGAGTGTGATCAACGAAAACACTAAGAGACAGTGATAGAGGACTGTCCATTGAACATGACTGTGAAGAAATTAACTGTGGAGCGCGACCAACAAAAGCACTAAGTGACAGCGGGAGTGGACTGTCTGTTTAACTTAATTGTGAAGGAATCAACTGTGGAGTGTGACCAACAAAAGCACCAAGTGACAATAATCAGGACTGTCCGCTTAACTTGATTGTGGAGGATTTAACTGTGGAGTGTGACCAATGAAAGCACTAAGTGACAGTAATCAGGACTATCTGTTTAATATTGACTATGGGGGGAATTAACTGTGGAGTGTGACCAACAACAGCACTAAGTGACAGTAATACAGGACTGTCCATTTAACATGGCTGTGGAGAAAGTAACTGTGGAGTGTGACCAACAAAAGCACTATATGATATATATATAGGACTGTCCATGTAGCTTGACTCTAGAGAAATTAACTGTGGAGTGTGACCAACAACAGCACTAAGTGACAGTGATACAGGACTGTCCATTTAACCTGACTGAGGGGGGGTTTAGCCCAGGCACCCCTACATAAAACACATGGAATGAGACCTCTGTATGAAATCCATCACAACACAAGTGGCAATGACATCATAGGTGATCATGATGCAGTCAGTTGGTGCTGAGGGTTGGATCCACATTAAGATCTTCACCATGCAGCGCAGTGACCACAATGGTCGTTCCTAGACATCAGCAACACACACACACACACACACACACACACACACACACACACACCAAATTACATCAGCCACTAGATTTTATTCAAAATTTGGTGACATTTGGACTTCCACATCGGGGGAGACAGCAATTTTTCTTTCTTTCTTTCTTTTTTTTTTTGTTAAGTAACCCAGTTTGGCGAGTCTGTCTGCTCCTTTAGAAAATAAACTTGGTACTTTAATATATTTTACATCCTTGATTAAAAAGCTGGTAGAAAAGTAGTTAACCCTTTCAACTCTTCTGAGTTTTCAGCCCGATAGCAAAACAAGTTAACCCTTTCAACTCCTCTGAGTTTGCAGTCTGGGCAGCCTCTCCGGCCTGGCCAGCGTGGGCTGGTCTGCATGGAAGGAGCAGTGCATCATGTAGGCTCTAACACCTGAACTGCTCTTTCACTGACAGGCTACCATTTACATGTGGTAACTGCAAACTTATCATGTATCAACACCTTAAAGTTCCATGTTTTTATATATATATATATATATATAGTTTTTGATTGGTTCAGATTTCCATAATCAGGCACCGCTCCACCAAGGAATCGGTTCAAGTAGACAATGCTCACAATAGTCAGCATACACTCAAAGGAAATCATAACACTTGAAGCGGGCTGCACTCCCAACACTTTATTTAAATTTTCGCCCTGTGTTTTGGGGCTTCTTCAGACGACTGCTATCACAAACTCATAGCAGTTGTCTGTGATAGCAGTTGTCTGAAGAAGCCCCAAAACAGGGCGAAAATTTAAATAAAGTGTTGGAGTGCAGCCCGGTTCAAGTGTTATGATTTCTTTTTGATTATATATATATATATATATATATATATATATATATATATATATATATATATATAATTAAAATTAGAATTAAAAGGCCACTCAGAGTTTTAAAAGTGCTCACCAAACAGGGAGCGACATAACAATTTAAAACAGGTTTAAAACGAAGGATTAAAACCTTCGTTTTAAACCTGTTTTAAACCTGTTTTAAATTGTTATATATATATATATATATATATATATATATATATATATATATAGAGCACTAGCAGAATTTTGATGCTTTTGTAAACTCTAACATTATTCTATTCTTTTGCAAAACTCATATTTTGATTGTAATCATAAAAAAAAACTATAGGAAATCGTTCAAATTACTCAGCAAAAGATAGTGTAATTATGGGAAAAGAAGTTTTTGTAAAAGTTATCTCCCATTCCTGACAATCTGCTGCGTAGTCATGAGCAAATAAAGTTGTTTGAGTAACTGGGGTACTTGGCTCAAATGTTGTTACAGCACAGGCTGAGTATGACTTTTAGTGGGACCTGGACAATGTTAGGGCTTAGGGTGAAATCAGTTAAAGACTTTTTTTTCAATTTAAACTCCCCCACTCCCCCAAAAGATCTTTCTGTAAGGACTCTCTGCGAATGGCTGGGAGATGTTACAATGTAGACATAAACACAGAATCATCAGCACATGCATACGCACACAAGCACACGCACATGCACACGCACACACACACACACACAGTAACTCACACACACACACGTACAAATGACAAGGGTCAAATACACTTACTGCAATCATCCAAATATCCCATAATCCGTAAGACAAAGAATCAAGGACACAAGCAACCAAACCAAGAAAAGTCACACACACATAAATAAGCAATACAGAAGATCAGAGAAAAAAAAAATCATTGCACCAACCAACACTCATAAAACAACAACCTGAATCTGTAGTATACAACCCCCCCCAAAAAAAAAAAAAAAAAACGACCACCAACTTCACATAGCTGAGGTTCCCTTTTAAGCATTGTGTACAAACCCCAGCTCTTAAATCCAACAAGACACAAAAGAAAGAATCAGAACAAAAAAAAAGAAAACTGAACACACAAATCAAGCCAAAGAGCTGTAAGATTCCAATAAGAGGTACATGCACACAACACACCTAGCCATCAAGATCACCAAAGAAAATCCTTCTCTTTAACACATACCCCCTCCCCCCATCCCGCTCCCATCATACACACACAAGTGACAAGGAAGCAGCTGTGCTGACGCCAGTACCAAGCCACGAAGAAGTCAGTGAAGTCTTCAGAGCCACCACTCCATGACTGCCAGGGGGAAAAAAACAAAACGTACAGCCGGAATAAAGCAGGAGCAGGACTCATACTGACACCGAGGAGAGGAAAGCCAGACTTACCACCAGTCACACCAGCAGCCCCACTAGCTCCAGCCGCCACAAATGTTACTTACAGCCCATGCCACTCCACTCACACCTGTCCACAGCGCTAACACTCGCTACTACTACATGCTCCACCAACGCCTAGCGCTTCTGCAGAAAGATTTGCATCTTAGTCAACTACAGATTGACAAGCACTTTTTGATTCATGTTTTTTTTGTTGTTGTTGTTGTTGTGCTTTTTTTTAAAAAAATCATTCTACGATACTTACAATCAATCAGAGACAGGACAAAAACCCTCAAAGTCCTCCCTGTGATTTATATCAAATAGAATTTTTGCATGGTTTCATTTTTTTTTTTTTTCTTTTGTGTGTGCGAGTATGTGTGTGTTGAAACATACACTCAGGCAAACATAGCACTTTTTAAAAAATCTAATAGTTATTATTTACAAAGTGTGTGTGTGTGTATGTGTGTGTGTGTGTGTGTGTGTGTGTGTGTGTGTGTGTGTGTGTGCACATGTGTGTATATGTGAGACATCTGGACAATACCACACACTGGAACATTGGGCACAACCTTCAAATCCATCAGAAAATCAACTCAACCATGCAAAAGGCACTCATGAAAAAAGGTGATTTAAAAAAACAACAACAAAACCCCCAAGAAAAACAAAAAAACAAACATGCGCACACAGACACAGAAACACATTTCAGCAGCCCTAGTCTGAGAACAATTCGTAATCTCATCAACAGTCTGCAAATCAAATATATTTGCAGAGTACAGAGTACAAAAAAACACCCCAAAAAACTACACAGTGTAGCTTGCTTTATCTTTGCTCAATATGACAGTGGAAAACTGCCAGCTGTTTCATTCCACCGGCTTAGTCTTTGATAAATAAGTCAAAGGGGAAAAGCCAGGTTTTTCATTCGCCTTCCTCAGTCTTTTCATAAATAAGTTGGGGGGTGGGGGGGGGGGAGGGGGGGGGGAGGCCAGCTGTTTCATTCCACCAGCATAGTCTTCAATAAATAAATCAGAGGGAAAAGCCAGGTTTTTCATTCCACTGGCTTAGTCTTTTGGTAAATAAGTCAGGGGGGAAAAGTCAGGTTTTTCATTATGGCTGCTCAGTCTTGTGATAAACAAGTCAAAGGGGAAAAAAACCCAGATTTTTCATTCCAAGTTCACAGCAGAAAATCCTCAGAACCTGTCTTCCCATTCACTGACAGCATGTCCAGCAGCAGAGCTCGTCTCTGTGTCACTGTGGATGGGTCTGATAGAGCGTCCTCTGCTTCTGTCTCCATCCCTGAACAGGGGGTGACCCCAACTTTCCAACCTCTGTCAGCTACAGCACTGAAGCGGGTTTTGCCACAGGCTGTGAAGATCTAGTCACACACTTCACTCTAACTAGATCATCGAAAGTATGTGGCGTTTGTCCATGTTTACAAACCAGAACGTGTTTTGGCTTGAAGTGTTGAACTTGAGGTGTTACCCTCTCGGATATGTAACTCTGACAATTCTTGGCAGCAGTTCTTTTCAAGTCCTGATGATCCATTGTACAGACTTAAGCCAAATCACTGCATAGATCTGGAACATCATGAGGGCCATTCCAATGGATTGCCTCTGCCTTTCTTTGGCTGCAGTCTCTTTCGCTGTTAAATAAATCTGTATCTTTGAAGGGCGATTTTCGTCACTTTGCAGCGTTTAAGCTCCCGTCTCCACCTCTGTGAACCGTTCCTGCCATCTTGCCAACTGATTCTCAAAAGCAGCTTTCCCATTGTTGGTTTCTTTCGCCTTTGCTGTCGGTTGGGATTTCAAATCCTGCCCCATACAAACCGCACTTTGACGTCGGCAGCATTGTGACAGTCCTCAGCAGATTGCTGTTCTGACGGTCTCAGAAAGTATGTGCGTCAATTCTTTCCTCCATCATTTTAAATACATCAGCGTGAATTTGGGTACAAAGATGTTTTCAGTGAAAAATGTGACTTCAGTTTGCAAATGGTGGATGCCTGAAACAACATAAAAGCCGGATCATGCATGAGCACAGCAACTTGGAACACATGTCCACACAGTCAGGAAACCTGATATGTGTATTAGCCACTGCATTTGAGTAGTCCATAATATATGGTGAAAGTCGCCAGATTTTCAGAAAAAAACCTTGGAGTTAGGAATTACTCCACGTGTGTGTGGATGTGAAACATCTACACAATATATGACGATGCCAATTTTCTAGGAAAAGGAAAAAAATTGCTGGGCTGACATTACAATGAAATTGTGTGTGTGTGTATATGTGTGTGTGTGTGCACGCGTGTGCGCACCAGTGCTTGTGCATGCATGCCTGCATATGTGTGTGTATGTGTGTGTGTGTGTGTGTGTGTGTGTGTGTGTGTGTGTGTGTCTGCATGCGTGCATGCATGCCTCCGTGTGTGTGTGTGTGTGTGTGTGTGTGTGTGTGTGTGTGAAACCAAATTCTGAATCTAGCCATCAGTTATTTCACAGACATGCTGACAACTGATTCATTGAGGCAGCTACGCATTCTCTTTTCCAGGAAAGATCTAGAGGACTTCACCTGCAGTACAAGAAGGGAGATTATTCCTGCCAAGCTAGGATAAAATGAGAATGAGGCTATGCACGACCAGATTTCTGCTCAGGTGTTTTGAGCGAACCACATCATGGTCAAATGGTTGACACTTTACTGACACTACACCAAATGCAGGCTGCCACTCTGATTTGCTGGGCACACCTTTGGTTGGGGGTGATAGCTGATTACATCTGTGACAGCAAGGGACAGTTGACTCCCTGAGAGCGAAAGACCGAGCTACTGCTGGTGCCATGGGTTGACATGTACACACAGCTTAAAACACAGCTACTGCAGTGGGTTGACATGTACACACAGCTTAAAACACTGCTACTGTTGGTACCAGGGGTTGACATGTACACACACAGCTTAAAGCACTGCTACTGTTGGTAGCATGGGTTGACATGTACACACAGCTTAAAACACTGCTACTGTTGGTACCATGGGTTGACATGTACACAGACAGCTTGAAACACTGCTACTGTTGGTACCATGGGTTAACATGTACACAGCTTTAAACACTGCTACTGTTGTACCATGGGTTGACATGTACACGGACGGCTTAAAAACACTGCTACTGTTGTATCATGGGTTGACATGTACATACACAGCTTTAGACACTGCTACTGTTGTACCATGGGTTGACATGTACATACACAGCTTGAAACACTGCTACTGTTGGTACCATGGGTTGACATGTACACAGACAGCTTGAAACACTGCTACTGTTGGTACCATGGGTTAACATGTACACAGCTTTAAACACTGCTACTGTTGTACCATGGGTTGACATGTACACGGACGGCTTAAAACACTGCTACTGTTGTATCATGGGTTGACATGTACATACACAGCTTTAGACACTGCTACTGTTGTACCATGGGGTTGACATGTACATACACAGCTTGAAACACTGCTACTGTTGGTACCATGGGTTGACATGTACACAGACAGCTTAAAACACTGCTACTGTTGTACCAAGGGTTGACATGTACACAGCTTGAAATACTGCTACTGTTGTACCATGGGTTGACATGCACACGGACTGCTTAAAACACTGCTACTGTTGTACCATGGGTTGACATGTACACACACAGTTTAAAACACTGCTGCTGTTGGTACCATGGGTTGACATGTACACACACAGCTTAAAACACTGCTACTTTTGTACCATGGGTTGACATGTACACACACAGCTTAAAACACTGCTACCTTTGTACCTTGGGTTGACATGTACACACACAGCTTAAAACACTGCTACTGTTGTACCATGGGTTGACATGTACACAGCTTAAAACACTGCTACAGTTGGTACCAGGGGTTGACATGTACAAACACAGCTTAAAACACTGTGACTGTTAGTACTAGGGGTTGACAAAACACACACAGCTTAAAACACTGCTACTGTTGGTACTTGGGGTTGACATGTACACACACAGCTTAAAACACTGTCACTGTTGGTACCAGGGTTTGACATGTACACAGACAGCTTAAAACACTGCTACTGTTGGTGACATGGGTTGACATGTACATACACAGCCTAAAACACTGCTACTGTTTGTACTAGGAGTTGACATGTACACACACAGCTTAAAACACTGCTAGCGTTGGTACAAGGGGTTGACATGTACACACAGAGCTTAAAACATTGCTACTGTTGGTGACATGGGTTGACATGTACACACACAGCTTAAAACACTGCTACTGTTGGTACTAGGGGTTGACATATATACACAGCTTAAAACACAGCTACTGTTGGTACTAGGGGTTGACATGTACACAGACACTTCAGCAGAGTCAGGGGACTAGAGAGGCAGAGACAATCAAGACAAA
>JADBJO010001079.1:320000-382500 GCA_016801955.1 Conus betulinus
TATGGCATACAGTACAGTTTAGTCACAAGCTACAGTTGACAATATCCATGACCTGAAAAAGCATAAAATTCTGTGTTGTGAAGATAACAAAGCCATTGAAAGCGTGGACGTGGCCAGATTACTGACACTGCCACAGACACTGCTGCACAGTGTGCTCACATGTGCAAGACATTGATTGAACAATATATATTTCAGTTGCCATTCACAAATCTGACTGTTTTTTTCTAATAAATGGGTACTTTGAAAACTACAGGTTTCAAGAAATCCTGACGTTTAACTTTCTGGAGTTCCATATTTTATGTGCACATTCTTTCTTAGTTTCTGCTTTTTAACAACCACTGATCATTTTGTCTTTAGTAATTCCAAGTTTAGTTTTCTTGCCATGGCAAAAGTAAAGACAACATTACAATACCAATCCTATACTTAAGTATACACATAAGCATATATTGGCCAAACTTACACAAGATACATGAGGCAGTGCATGGAGAGAGACAGCCGCCCCCCTTTCCTCACACAATCTTTCCACAGGGCAGGTGGGGGGAGGGGGGGGGGGAGGACACGTGGACACCAGGGGGTGCACAGACACACAGATCAATCCTCAACAGCATTGGACCACAGAACAATCCCTCCCTGGTGTGTTGAAGCCACCGTCCACCTCTGGGGGACAGTGACGTCCAGTGCCGGCCATGCTCACTGCGCCTCATCCCCTTGTGCACAAGTGTTGGCCTTCTGCCCTGCCTCACCATGTCTCTCCATGTCCCTGTCTCCCCAGTCTCTGCCTCACCATGTCTATGTCCCTGTCTCCCCAGTCTCTGCCTCACCATGTCTATGTCCCTGTTCCCCAGTCTTCAGGGCAGTGTTGGCCTTCAGCCCTGCCTCACCATGTCTATGTCCCTGTCTCCCCAGTCTTCAGGCCAGTGTTGGCCTTCAGCCCTGCCTCACCATGTCTATGTCCCTTTCTCCCCAGTCTTCAGGCCAGTGTTGGCCTTCAGCCCTGCCTCACCATGTCTATGTCCCTGTCTCCCCAGTCTTCAGGCCAGTGTTGGCCTTCAGCCCTGCCTCACCATGTCTATGGCCCTGTCTCCCCAGTCTTCAGGCCAGCCACTCACTGAGCCAGAGTCTTTCTCAAACTGTCAAAAACATCCTGTAATTGCTGAGAGCTATAAGCCTCTACTGTTTTCCAGTATACTCTGATGCTGTGATTACTAAAAAGGGCAGCGGCATATTCACAGATTTTTTTCAATACTATTCTTAGCTTGCCATAAGGATATCCTCTCCTGATGTGTAGTTGATCTAATAAATCGAAAGCCAATGTTAGCGGAAATACAGTTTGATCACCTTTCCCGAGAGAATGATTCATGCATCAGCAACACACAAAATGCGCATTGTTCAGTATTGATGAACATCATTTTTGCTTACTTAGTCACTCATCAGCACCACATAGCATGGTCAAAGTTCGTTGTTTTATTTCCTGAAGGCTTTGTGGTGTTTTAACTACATCATTTTTTGGCATGACAGGATCTGCAGTCTATGGTCTTCATCAATTGCACACATTCTGATTTGCCTGCTACAGCCAGCCATCCTGTCAGCACTTCAATCTTCGGGGCTCAGTCCCATCTCTTCCATAGCTAGTTACAGCCCTGGGGCAAAGTGCTTGAGTAAAAGCTTCCCATCTGAGGCATGTGCACCTGTGAAAAAAATGAGCTCCCATTCACTTTTGCTTTTTTTACACATAATGTCCACAGCTGTAACGTCCAGCATGGTCATTGCCTTTTAGATTTTTCCAAAACTTCTTCTGCGTACACAGGCTGATACTCCTGTGGACACCTCCCACATAGACAGGCAAGGATTAATCCCATCTACCCAACAAAGGAAGTGGAGTTTTGTGCGTATGACCGTTTTTTTTTTTTTTTTTATCCCGCCATTAAGGCAGCCATACTCCATCTTCGGGGAAGGTGCATGCTACGTGTGACGTGTCATCCATACCAACGGCCCAAACTGGCCTTCTCTTCCGAAAGTTGGTGATGGGACTTAACGTGTGTGCAAGATGTTATGCATGCGTTCACACAAGGAACCTCGGTTTATAGTCTCATTCGAAGGACTGTATGGGAAATGGAGTCAGAACCAATGTTAACTCCGATGGAAAAATCCCCCTGTTCCGAAACGACCAGCAGAGATTCGAACCCGCCACCCTTAGATTACGATTTTGGCGCTCTACCAACTGAGCTATTCTGGCCCCTCTTCCATAACAATTATGGCTACTCCGAGCAAGTAAGCATGTCTGTGATCAAAACAGTTTTTTTCCTTGGCATATGCAACGCAAAAGACACTCTCAGTCAAGGGGATAGCAACACAGTCTCATTGGTCTTACATGATACAGTGCCTCCATTTCATATGGAACACAAACTTTACAGCAAATAAAACCAGGCATCAAATTCCGTCTGAAGCTTCAGTGGTCTGGCCTTCTACTGTCTGAGCAAGTCTTCAATTCTCCATCTGTTTCATCCACTTCTTTGTTTCCGGTCTCACTGGACTGCAGGTGTAGTTGTCATCCACTCCCTCCGTTCCTCTGTTCCCTGTCTCACACCAGCCTGTGCTGGTCGCTTTCTTCAGGAGACAGTGAAGTCTGTTCCCTGTCTCACACCAGCCTGTGCTGGTCGCTTTCTTCAGGAGACAGTGAAGTCTGTTCCCTGTCTCACACCAGCCTGTGCTGGTCACACTTTCTTCAGGAGACAGTGAAGTCTGTTCCCTGTCTCACACCAGCCTGTGCTGGTCGCTTTCTTCAGGAGACAGTGAAGTCTGTTCCCTGTCTCACACCAGCCTGTGCTGGTCGCTTTCTTCAGGAGACAGTGAAGTCTGTTCCTTTGTTCCCACAAACACCAAAGTCTGACTGGATCATCAGTTCTCTCCACCACTCCCTTCCGTTCTTTTCTTCCCTGCTAAACAACACAGTCTGAACTGCTGACTGATTTCTCCATCACTTTTATCCACTACTTCGTTCCCAGCTAAACACCACCTTCTCTTTTTTTTTTCTCCAGATCACAATGACATAATTAAATAAATAAAGAGATTTATAAGTGGCATTCAAGTCATAATCTTTTTTACATTTTAAAAGGAAACATCAGAAAACATTTTCGTATCATGTATGAATTGTATCCTTTGACAATCCTGGAAAAGCTGATAAATTTGTTAAAAATCGCCAAAATATAACACCGAGAGATGATTCAATGTCAGGTATAGAGTTACCTCTACATACTGCCCTCTCTCTCAACTTGCAGTAAGGCCAACCACACTTGACATGCCTTCCACAGGACACAAGCAAGTCCTCCCCCTTAGTGCTGATGAAGGAGAGGCAGGTGGCGGCCACATGTGCACAAGCATGCTCACCCTTAAACACTCGGGACTGTCCAACGATGTTGAGGAAAGCAGCGGTACTGGAAGCAATGGCGGCTCATGGAATGATGAGTGATGGGATAGATGGGACAGACAGAGGTCAGGGGGTCATTGGGGTGGTGCGTCTGAGGGACATTTGTGGTCGCAGACCAGGAGAAGGGGGTCAGAGGTCATGGCGAGGACAGGACACCGTGAAGCTGAGGGGACGAGAGGACATGGATGACCCCCATTTATTCCTCCACTGGCTTCCCTCACTGTCATTCCTTCTCAATGGATCATTGAGCCTCTATTCTCTTCTCTCATTTTATCTATTTTCTTCATCCATTATAATTCCTTCTCACAACATCATCATCATGGCCCTCTTTTTTTCATTCATAATCATTAAGTCTCTATTTTCTCCATTCATTGCAGTTCCTTCTCACAGGTTCGTTACAGTTCTATTTTTTTCTTTCATTGTAATTTGTTTTCATAGGATCACTGAGGCTCCATTTTCTTCATTTACTTCAATTCCCAATCACAAGACCATTAAAGCCTCTATTTTCTTCATTCATTATAATTCCTTCTCACAGGATCATTAAGGCTTGAATTTCTTTATTTGTTAGAATTCCTTCTAACAACACCATTAAGGTTCTATTTCTTCGTTCATTATAATTCCTTCTCACTGGGCAATTAGCAATCATTTTCTTCATTCTTGTAATCATTTTTCTTACAGGATCGTTAAGGCTCTGTTTTCTTCATTCTTGTAATCATTTTTTCTTACAGGATCGTTAAGGCTGTCTTTTCATCATTCTTGTAATCGTTTTTCTTACAGGATCGTTAAGGCTGTCTTTTCATCATTCTTGTAATCGTTTTTCTTACAGGATCGTTAAGGCTGTCTTTTCATCATTCTTGTAATCATTTTTCTTACAGGATCGTTAAGGCTGTCTTTTCATCATTCTTGTAATCGTTTTTCTTACAGGATCGTTAAGGCTGTCTTTTCATCATTCTTGTAATCGTTTTTCTTACAGGATCGTTAAGGCTGTCTTTTCATCATTCTTGTAATCATTTTTCTTACAGGATCGTTACGGCTGTCTTTTCATCATTCTTGTAATCATTTTTCTTACAGGATCGTTACGGCTGTCTTTTCACCATTCTTGTAATCATTTTTCTTACAGGATCGTTAAGACTCTCTTTTCACCATTCTTGTAATCATTTTTCTTACAGGATCGTTAAGCCTCTGTTTTCATCATTCTTGTAATCATTTTTCTCACAGATCATTTAATCATTTTTCTTACAGGATCGTTAAGCCTCTGTTTTCATCATTCTTGTAATCATTTTTCTCACAGGATCGTTAAGGCTCTCTTTTCATCATTCTCTTCAGCTCCTTGTCACAGGATCATCAAGACTCTATTTTCCTCAAGTCTTTTCAATTCCTTCAAACAGGCTAATTAATGCTCTATATTCTTCATTTCAATTCCTTCTGACAGGATCATTAATAGTCTCTTTTCTTCATTCATTCATTCAATCCTGCTCTAAAGATCAGCATTGCTCTCTTTCCTTAACCCTCTTCAGTATGCACTTATCTGAGCTTAGATACACCGAAAACCGTTGGCAAGGTAAGTAACTCCGTAATTTGAACATGGTTACCCAATTAAAAAATTAATTTAAAAGACAGGAAAGGAAATAACGAAATGAAAATAATTTTTAAAATTCCTACGAATATATATGTTGCTATATCGTAAGTTTGAAGAATGTCACATGAGCCATTTACTCGGGAAATTAAAAAAAATCTTCTTCAGAACTTTCTTCCGAATTGTTGTTCATCATACCTGGAACTTCATCCCAGTCGAAATCTAGGTCACTCTAAGCTTCATTACCCAGCACTTTCACTAAGTCTTATGCCGTAAATCCTACAAAACACAGTATCTCCATCACTAAATCTCATTATAGAACGGCAGTACTCAAGGTTAGCCACAGTGAAAAACGACATTTCGACCTCAAAAACTTAAAAAATTCGTAACTCGAGAACCACGGCACGTATCGACTCGCGTTTTTTTGCAAACAGAAGTAAATGGCCACAGGAAGAAGGAAGTCACGTTCTCGCGAGACTTCCTTTTCTACGAGAAACATGGCGGCGCCCATTGTTGCCACGTGTTTTTACCGGGCGCTGCTGGGGCGCTCAGCGTTTTGGCTGTGTGAATTCCGGCCGGGCGCTAGCGGGCGCTCGATGGTCAAGAGGGTTAAAGTCATTTCAATTCTTTCTCACAGGATCATTCATGTGCTGTTTCGTTCCTTCGTGTTAATTCTTTCTCAGAGGATCATCAATGCACAATCTGGTCCCATCATTCCAGTTCCTACTCCACTGACAATGAACACTTCTGTTTCTTCGTCGGAATCCTCTCTCACAACATAAACAATGTTTTCTTTAAGTTTGGTTCATTTCATTCTTTCTCATACAAAAGTCAAAGCTCTATTTTGAGCCTTCATTTTTTTTTATTGAGTCTTCTTGACTGGCTGCTGTCCCTTGGTCCCTGCGCATATCACCATCTGCCTGTCTTCACCTGCACACCCCCTTACCCCTCCACACCATCACAAATATTTCTTCTGACACAGACATCAAAGTTCTCTTCTATTCCCTCGTTTGGATTCCTTCTTAGATGAGAGTCAAAGCTCTAATTTGTTTTTTTTTTTCATACTAATTTCTAATTAAATAATAATCCAAGCTTTTGTGTCTTCATTGTAATTTTTTCTCCCATGATAATGAATGCCTTACTTTGTTTCTTCATTTCAGATCCATTTCATAGGCTAATCAATACTCTTGTTTTTCCTCCTTCATCCAAATTTTTCCACACACAGAGACTTGAACTTACTACATTATATCTTTTCTTCTTTTTAGCAACACCTGATTTCACAGTAAGGTTTCGATGCAGAACTGGATCTTCAGAAACTCTTAGTTCAAGGAAAACCACAGAGGTAGAAATCCTCAATCTTTTTATACACCATCAAAGACAATTTTAAAGCATGGAAATCACATTTGCATGGTTTGTAATATTTCACATGGCTTTGCCCACCAAAAGGTAGTAATTATAAAGAATGTTTCTCCACATACACACTAATATCGAAAGCAGCATGAACACTTGAACTGACTCATTTGTATTGTTTGGATTAAAAAAATTCAAATAACAGAGTTTAAAAGAAGGCAAAGTTAATGTAAAAAAAGTTAACAAGAAACAAGCTGTTACTGTTTCACCATCTATGGGAAAACACATGTTTTAATCAATTGATCACACAAAACAAACCCTGAACAAGACGGGTATAACTGTTAGAAAGTTAGCATCTCAATATCCAGTCACACACAGCTAGGAGTACAATCTAATTCTTCCATAATTACACTGACCCACCCTTCCTCCCTCCCGTGAGTGATATGATGGTACCGGGCCACCTAGCACCAGTATTGCAAGGTGAAGGTGGGACGTTGATTAGGGGACCCCCAACACACACAGGAACACCACACTTGAGGTCTTTACATGATGAACAGATGACAGAGCACTGGGAGAACAATCAGCAGACGTCTAAGAACAGTCAAGCGTATCCATGAACTGTTAGAGGTTACTCAGGCAAGACACGGGACAAGACCTTGAAGCCGTGGGAAAGAGGGAGGGGAAGAGAAAATGCTGTGATGACCGTGACAGAGTTACGTCCCCTGACCAGGCTCCAGAGACAGCCACAACAACGCTCACCTTGTACAAAGCCGGTCTGACAGACAACACAACACACACTCACCTTGCTGCGTGCTGTCTGTCCGGCCACTTGCCTCTCCGTGGGTAAGCTGGTGGTGACAACTTGCGTCGGGCTGTTCCTCTTTCAGGCTGGTTTTCAGGCCAGCAGTACCTCTAGTCCACATGCCTTCCCCACAAAACGACACACACTGACAGAGCCGTGCCTTCTCTAGCAGGCGTTGCACACTCAATCCAAACAATGGGTAACATCCACATTAAAGACCCATCACTTCGCACGTTCTAAAACCAACCTGATTTCTGTGATGGCCCCGTGGACAATGGAATGGAACTCGGCGCACAACACTTGGCGAGGGTAGAATGGACCTAGGAAGAAACGTCTAACATGTCATCCCATGAACAAGCGGACCAACACACAGACATCCCTACCTTCCCTTTAGAGGCTCGCCATGCACACTGGTCATCTCCTGGGCCTGCAGTAGTTCAGCCCTCAAGTGTTTTAGAGAAAACAGAAAGCGGACAACGCCTCAAGGCTTTACCTTCCTCATGCTCCTCCACGGCCGAGTGCAGGGCTGGTTCGTAGGCGGCCAGCTGCGGAACGGGAACAGTGGTCATGGGAAAGTTTTCCCGCCCCACGCGCTTCCTCTCCTCCTCGGCCAGAAGAGCGCGTCGGATCATCTCCTGCTGTTGTTTGCGCCGAGTGGTGGTGGCCGTCACCAGCGATTTCTGTCACAGTTAGGGTTGCGCTGCAGTGTGTTGCGTTCAGTTACGCTACATACCTTCATGATGCAACTTGTGTCGCGTTACACTGTATTGCACTGCACTGTGTTTTGTTACACCACATCGCATCACATTGCAATTTGCATTGCATCGACTTGTTTTGCACTCATTGTGTTCCGTTACACATCGCATCATATTGCAATTTGCATTGCATCGACTTGTTTTGCACTCAATGTGTTCCGTTACACCACATCGCATCACATTGCAACTTGCATTGCATTAAAGTGTTTCGCATTGCCTTGTGTCAAGTTACACCACATCGCATCACATTGCAACTTCTGTCATATAATACTGTATTGCACTGCATTGTGTTCTGTTATACTAAATCACATCACCTTGCAACTTGCGTTGCAATTTACTACTGCATCACACTACACTGTGTTCTGTTACACCATGTTCCATCACACACACACACACACACACACACACATACACACACACATACAGACACACACACACACACACACAAACACTGACCTACACACACACACACACACACACATACACACACACACACACACACAGTGTCTCCAGCTTACAGTTTCTTCCTGGTTGACGGTGACCTCCTCGATCTTGGTCTTGAAGTGGGGCATCCAGGGAGGATCCACCACTGTCAGGCTGGCTTTGGGCAGACCAATGGTTGGGGGAGGGCAGGGTGAAGTCGATGCTGGGGGGAGGGATCTGACCGACACACCGACACACACACCACAAGGTCAGAGGGGGTCAGCAGGTCAGGATCCCTGTCCCTTCACTTCTAACAATGTTCATCAGACCTTTGTCATTGCAACTATGGTATTCCTTAGCACTCTTCGCTGTGTTTTGTGATCTCAAAAGTTTGGGGATTTATCTTTGTCAGGGTTTGTACTGAACTGCCTTCCTAAGATTCCCAGCTTTGTATCAATCTTGCACAGTTCCAGCACCCACTCTCTCTCAAAACCTGGAAATACTTACTCCATCAGATTACCATGTGGGGGTGTGAACCATTCAACCAAGATACAGGTGCACTACTCTGTGTTCAAAATGCAGAACTGCCAGTCATACTGGACCACAAAATGTGGCTTTCTGACAACCAAGCAATTCTTGTTTTTCATTTTTCTGAAATGTCTATGATGTCTATGATGAAATCTTTATCTTCCCAACAAACTGCCATTTTTGCCTTGACTTTCTCCGAAAGTAAAACAACTCTTCGGGTTTCCCCATTTCTTCCCGCTTTTCATTATCGATCTTCCCTGTTGGTAACAACGATTTAAACAAAAATATTGGAAATGTACCAGCCCTTCGTCCTCACCAAGTTCTCACAATCCCTTTTACAAAACAAATGTGCTGAGCTGTCAAGGAATGAAACTGTCCATAACATGCATGTTATGTAACAACAACACTGTTCAAGACAAGCATGCTATGTTGCAACAAAAACTGTACAAGATATGCATTTCATGTCCCACAAAACTGTTCAAAATATCAATCTGACACAGCAACAAAACTATGCATAATATAATAGTCAATGCTATTGTGATAACAGTGATGATGAGCATTCATGTAGCCCCTATCCCCAGTTAGACACCTAGCTGTAAGTACTTGACAATCCATGCTGTCATTGACACAAACAGCCTGTGTACTGGGCACAGCTGCCTGCTGGCACTGCATTCAGTCATTTCCAGTCATCCAGTCCACACCAGCCACTCAGCCTTTTATCCCCCATCGTTCTTTCCATGTTTCATACATGGTGCATGCTGTATGTAAACATCTCATCCATCCCAACAGCTAAACTGGCCTTCTCTTCTGAAAGTTGGTGATGGGGTTTTCATATTTTCAAGATGCTATGCATACACATGGAACCTCGGTTTAGAGTCTCGTTTGAAGGACTCTTTTTGAAATGGAGCCATAACTACTGTTATTCCAAGGGGAAAATCCCCATGCACTGAAATGGCTCAAACAGAGACTGGTAGGTACAATCCCAGGATCAAAAGGATTATAAATCCGGTACTCTACCAACAGGCTAATTCTGGCCCCATGTGGCATAAAACCCAACAGTTCATGACTGAACACATACCGATGTACATGCGTGCTTGTGTGTGTGTGTGTGTGTGTGTGTGTGTGTGTGTGTGTGTGTGTGTGTGTGTGTGTGGATGTGTGTATGTATGCTGTAGTGTGTGTGACAGTGTGCATGGGGACAGAAATGGACGGTTTTCAATCATACTTCCTGTTACACTAAGTATACTTCCCATATATTAAACACCAAGCCTTCCCTTTTTAGTGCTGTAGTTTGCGTACGTTAACTCTTGTCAGCCACATAATGAAAGGAAGGCGGTATAGCTCAGTCAGTTCTTGGGCTGAAAAGTTTAACACTCAGGCGTATGGCATCACCCATGAAAGCTTGAGCTAGCAGAGCTGCCAACAGCCTGTAAAGAGCTTGGCATGACGCTGTAAATGATGGCAAAAATTGTCCTGCCCAAGACATTAACCCCCCCCCCCCCCAGTTCTGAATCAGTCTTTGCACAACACGGAATGGCAGTTCAACAAGAGATGTTCAGACATGGCAGCTGACCTCATCATTGATACGTCTTGGAGGTCTACCCTCACCGACAGACTGACCTTGAAAGACAGGTTGGCGTCAATCTCCATCCGCGACCACACCTGATAGCGGAATTTCCACAGCACCCCAAACCTGTGCACACACCATTGCCTGAGCAAATTAACACAGCACCCCAAACCTGTGCACACACCATTGCCTGACCAAATTAACACAGCACCCCAAACCTGTGCACACACCATTGCCGGACCAAATCAACACACCGTGCTGTTTGACCCAATTATCTACCAACTCATGGCAACTCAGTGTTATCACTCGATTATCTTACACAAAACCAATGTATGACCTGATATCTCACAGCAGTGTGACCCAATTATCTCGCACCTCAACACACCATACTATATGACTTAAATATCTCACCTCACCAAACTTATGACTCAATCATGTCACAACTTGACATACCACACTGTATCATCCAATTATCTTACAACTCAACACACTATACTGAATGACCCCATTATTTCACAACATGACACACCACAGTGTACAACCCATTTATCTTGCGACTCAGCACACCATAGTATGTGACCCAATTACCTTACAACATTCCACAGAGTTTGCATCAATTATCAAACATCACCACACCTATAATTCAGCTACCCCACACCTCAGCTTCACCCACCACAATGTATGACCCAATTATCTCTCACACCTTAGCACACAAGAGTGTATGACACATATTATGACCCAGTTACCTCCTAACTTAACACACAAGAGAGTCTATGACACAATGTATGACCCAACCACCTCCTAGTTTAACACACAAGAGTGTATGACACAATGTATGACCCAATTATCTCCTAACTTATCAAAGAGTGTATGCACAATGTATGACCCAGTAACCTCCTAACTTAACATACACGTGTGTTTGACACAATGTATGACCCAATAACCTCCTAACTTAACACACAAGAGTGTTTGACACAATGTATGACCCAATTATCTCCTAACTTATCAAAGAGTATATGACACAATGTATGACCCAATTATCTCCTAACTTATCAAAGAGTGTGTTTGACACAATGTGTGACCAAATTACCTCACAACTGAACACATAAAAGTGTATGACACAATTATTTCACAACTCCAAACATTACACTGCATTACACAATAACCTAACAAACCAACACATCATAGTGTATTACCCATGGGGAAGGGAGGTGGGGGTACGGTGCGAGCATCATACAATGTTCTACTGTTCTCAAATTCTGTCACTGTAGTCTCTGAATGGTAAACACTGACAGCAGCAGTTGTTCAACACCTTTCATACATCCGTCTCCCACCCCGTCCATATGTACACAAAAAAAGGGAGGGGGGGGGGGGGGGGGGTAGAGGGCTGAAAAAAGAGGAGAGGAGAGGAGAGGAGGGAGGGGAGTGGGGAATGACGATCTATTTTTGTTTTCTGAAAAACCTGAAAAGCAGTTTTTCTATCCACATCCAATACTGAAATCGCCACAAACTTGACTGTCAACTCCCTTCACCCTGTGGAACACACGAGGAGGAATGAGACCAACATGCTGTATGTGTAGTGAGTGGGCAGATGGGGGGGGGGGGGGGGGGGGGGGGGGGGGGGGGGGGGGGGGGAGATGGGGGGGTGGGGGTGGGGATACAACCTGAGATTGACTATCAGCCTGACTATGTAGAACAGAAAAGGACAGATGAGGCCTTAAAGGAGTGTGGGCGTAACCTGACAATGGCTATGATGGACTATTAGGTCCCTTGACGGTGTGGTACAGGACAGGAGGAATGAGACTGACGAGGAAGGAGAGGAGGATGGACCCACAACCTGAGAAAGGCACTGACTATTAGCTCCCCTGCCTACATGGAACAGAAAAGAAGAAAACAGACCAACATTGGGGTCTGTGGACAGAATCTGAGAATAGCACGGGGCCATGTCTAGCTCTACTGACAACGTGAAAAAGAAAACGAGGAATGAGACCAACATGGAGTATGGTCGAGGGGGAGGAGCAGTACCTGAGAAAGGAGCTGACTGCTCATTAGCTCACATGACCAAGGGAAACACAACTGGGGAAGGGAGACCAACAAATCTGGGAGTGGTGTGAAGTGGGGGATGGGGGTGGTGGTGGCAGAAGTTGAGAATGGTTGCGAAGAGATCTTAGCTCCCCTGGTTCTGTGGCACCAGAAAAGAAACGAACGAGGCCAACAGGGTGGAAGGACGAGGGCGGGTGTGGGATGGGGGGGAGGTGGGGGAAAGGCAGGGTGGGGGGGCAGGGGGTGGAGGGGGGTGCAGGGGGAGGGGGTAGAAGGAGGAGGGGGAGGGGGGAGGGGAGTAGGGGGGAGAGGGAGGGGGGACAGGGGGTGGAGGGGGTAGGGGGAAGAGGGTTAGAGGGGAGGTGGGGAGATGGGCAAGGAGGGGGGAGGAGGAAGGAGGTGGGGGAGGTGAACAGAACCTGAAAATGCTTTTGACTATCAGCTGTGGAACAAAAAAAAAAAAACAAAAAAACGAAGGAATGAGACCAGCAGGCCCTCAGAACCTGAGGATGGCGTTGATCCGCTGGTTGGTCTCCTCATGCTGCAGCTCTTTGATGATGGTGTTACGGCCTTGTCAGGGGACTTCACTGATGACGTCAGGTACACCGACGCTGAAAGCCACAGCAAGACTTGAGCTTTAGGAAAGCCTGTCAGTAGGAGACTGCAGCAAACACACACTCTTTATGACATACACAGAGGAATTCCATTGTTGACAAAAGGTTCTAACAGACTTCATTCTCTACAACAGCACATTAAAACAAACAAAAAAATGTGTTGGCCTACACATACACATTTGCGCACGCACGAGCACAGCACACACACACACACACACACACACACACACACACACACAGAGACACTTGTGCATTCCTGTACATAGTCACCTGCATGTCCAGTTCAAGCTGACATCTGTGGGTACATGCACACACCTGCCTACCACCTTCACATGACCAGGTACCAGCCAACACACCAGCAGAAGGAGGACCTACCAGCGGCAGCAGCCAGTTCCTGGTCCGTCTCCAGGAGCAGTTCCCAGGCCACAGGCATCATGTCCACAAAAGTTCTCCACCTCCAGCACAGGCGCGCCGCCTTAGTCAAGATGGCCATCGGGCACTGCGTCCAGTCGCTGGGCCTACACACACAATGCTGAGCCTCAGGTCACCCAACAGATAATGCAAAAAAAACAGACCACACTGCCAGCTGCCCTGCCACTGGTTAGCGTCCCAGCTGGGAGGTCATGGGTTCGATTCCCATCAGTCTACCCTGACCGCCTCCAATCCAGAATTGAATTTGCTACAGGCTCAGTTGGGAAGACTGGGACCACACAGTCAAGTTTCATCCACTAAATGGATGCATCTCTGATAATGTTGCTCAGATTTCCTGAAACACTGCAAGTGTCTGTATATCTGGGGCCTGGTTGGTGCCAGGATATGTTATGAAAAGTAAGCATAGAGTACTGCCCTGCCATACAGCCTCAGACTAGATGGAAATCTGTAGCATCAACCCCATTCTCACTGATCAGCATACAAAAAAGGTCTCCATTTCTGTGGCCCTTCATGCCCTGCTCTCATGGTGACATGGGGAGTTTTTATCATACTCCCTGTTTGGCTAATATACTTACTGTGTCAGACCATAGCATTCTACAGCAGTTAGTCAGCTCTGCCAGGCCGAAGTTTTGTGGCAAATGCAGTCATAAGATAGTCACGTGACGCCCACCCTACTTCCGCCAACGGAAGTTGCCGATGTTCGCCTCCCGAACCTCATTCAGCGAGGCCTGCGCGCAAGGTAACCCTGAGAACCCTGGCGCCAGAGGGGAAGGTAGGGCAGGCATTAAAGTCTGACACGGTAAGTATACTAGCCAAACAGGGAGTATGATAAAAACTCCCCATTTTGGCGTCATATACTATACCGTGTCAGACCATAGCAGAATTTAAAGGAATCGGAGGAGGGCAAGGCGCCCTAGTGGTTCTTGGGGTTAACCGTTATGGCTGCATTGGCCGCCACAAAGGAGATCCCTTTAGAACCGTCAGCCCTGGTCATGCAGATATCCCTTAAATAAAAGCTTATAAAGGGGTTTTCGGAACGCCAGTAGGCTGCCTCCAGGAGATGGCACAAGGGGACAGAGTGCTGGGAACGCGGAAGCGGCCAGCGCTCTGACCTCGTGTGCCCGGGTAGATAGGACGGGGAGATCCCTGGACGCCTGGGCGTATGCGGATCTGACCGTCTGAGAGAGCTACCTAGAGATGGTGCCAGCCGAGATGTCTTTCTTATTGTTGGGATTGATGGAAATAAGTAGACGTCGCTGGGAAGAGCGCCTGGGGCGCGAACGTTCCCAGTAATATCTGAGACACCTGGAAGGGCACAGGTCCATGTCTCCCCCGCTTCCAAGGATATCGCCAGCGAGCAGATGATGAGGGAGGGGGAGGGAGTGCCTGGTTCCTGATTCTTAGCTAGGAACTCGGGAAGGAACTTGAGAGAGACAGAGCCGTCCCTGTGGAAGGCAATGTCTCTGGGGTCCCTGCTGATAGCATGAATCTCGCTCCACCTTCTGGCGGAAGCCAGGGCGAGGAGAAAGGTGGTTTTCATGGAGAGGAGGTCAAAGGGTAAGGTGGAGATAGGCTCAAGGGGGGTTTTCTGAGAGCGTCAAGGACGATGAACAGGTCCCAAAGGGGAGTGCGCCTGGGCGACTGGGACTCGCGTAGGGCCACCCCTCTGGAAATTTCTCTGAGAAGGAAGTCATTCTCAAAGGAGGGACTGCCGAGTTGGCGGATGGTCGTGCAGATGGCCAACCTGTAGCCCCGTATGGAGCTAGCTGAGAGCCTACGGGAGGAGGATAGGTGAGACAGGAAGTTTCCTATCTGGATATTGGAAGGGCGGTCATGGGGAATGGAGTGCTCTGAGCACCAAGAGACCCATTTTTCCCAACGGTAGTCGTATAGGGACTCAGTGCTTGCCCTGCGAGAGGCCGTTGCAAGGTCCCGAAGGTCCTGAGAGGCCCGCGCCCCTTCAAGGATGTTTAGGACGGACTGGGATCTGTCTGGCCCGGAATTCGAGGCAGATGCTCGCATTCGGGCTGGCACAGGAGCCAGGTGTGAAGGCGGAGCATCTGGGGGTTGGAGTGAGGGCGGCCGAGCAGGGTTGCCTGAGCATGTCCCACCGGGTGGGTGGGGGGGGGGGGGGGGGGGGGGGGGGGGGGGCTACGTGGGTGAGAGACTTGAGGTCCGGAAACCAGGACTGAGTGGGCCACCAAGGGGTTATGAGGATGAGCTTGGGTCTTTCCAGTCTCGCCTTCCTGATCACCTTGTGGAGGATCGGGAAGGGGGGAAAGGCGTACGCTATGAGGCCCGTCCAGGGGAGGGAAAGGGCATTGATCGCATAAGCCTGGGGATCGGGGACGGGAGAGACATACACCGGCAGACGATGGTTGAATTGGGTGGCAAAAACAGGTCGACCATGGGTCTGAACCAACGTTCCCACACTGCTGAAAGAGTGAGCCGGCTGAGAGTCCACTCGTGTGGAGGACGGACTTGGAGGGCTGAGAAGTCTGCCAGGATGTTGTGCGTCCCCGCTATGTGTCTGGCGCGAAGGGTGATTCCCCGAGCGTGACACCAGCGCAGGAGAGCCTCTGTCTGAAGGGAGAGGCTGATTGATTGAGCCCCCCCCCCCCCCCCCCCCCCCTCCTTGTTGACGTAACAAGCCACCAAGGTATTGTCCGTGAGGAGAACAAATCGGTGCGAGACCTGGTCCTGGAAGTGGAGGAGGGCTAGCCTGACCGCTTCCAGTTCCAGGACGTTGATGTGGAGAAGGGAGGTTTGTGGATCCCACAGTCCAGAGGCATGCCTGTTCTCCAAGTGGGTCCCCTCAGCCCGAGTTGGAGGCGTCTGTGTAGAGTTTCAGGGCCTGAGTGGGGAGGGAGATGGGAACCCCGGGGAGGAGAGTGGAGGGGTTGAGCCACTCCTCCATGGCCCAAAGGAACCAGGGTCCGAGAGGAATGGTCTGATCCCAGCGGTCGGAGGTCTGCGACCAGCGATGGAGGAACTCCCTCTGGAGTTGCCGCTTGGGGACTCGTCCTAGGGGAATGAGGGATGACAGGGACTCCATCATCCCCCAGAGGGAGGACAGAGTCCTTGCCGACGTGTGGGAGGCAGGGCGGAGACAGGAGATGAGGTCCAGCAAACGAGTGGACCTCTCTGGAGTCGGGGACACCTGCATGGAAATCGTGTCGAAGCTCATGCCCAGGAGGAGAAGCGCTGACTGGGGCTGATCTCACACTTGCAGGGGTTGATGACAAACCCCAGTGAGGAGCATAGGCGAAGAAGTTCGGATGTGTGGGCTTGGCAGAGGGCCCTGGAGGGGGCCAGGACAAGCCAGTCGTCTAGGTACACCAGGAGGCGAATGTCCTTCTGCCTTGCGAGGGAGGCCATCTCTCCTGACAACCTTCATGAATAGGAAGGGTGCCAGGGAGAGGCCGAAGGGTAGCGCCTTGAACTGAAACACCCGGTCCCGCCAGACGAACCTCAGGTAGCATCTGTGAGATGGGTGTATTAGGATTTGGAAGTAGGCGTCCTTCAAATCTATGGAGGTGGCCCAGTCCTGCTGGTGGATGGAGTCCCTGATGTGGGATGGGGTCTCCATATTGAATTTGCTGGGTCTGATGAACTTGTTTAGGGGGAGAGGTTGAGGATGGGTCTCCAGCCTCCCGAGGGTTTGGGAACCACGAAGAGGTGAGAGTAAAACCCCGGACTGGGATGGGCTATCTCTGAGATGGCCCCTTGAGGAGGAGTTCCTCGACCTCCTGGCGAAGTGCCTCCGCCTGAGCAGGAGGGGGTTCGCTGGAGGGAGGAGGAGAGGCCATGAGAGGGGGGCGTTCTTGTGCCCAAGGCAAACGGAAGCCCTCCTGTAGAACTGACACAATCCAGGGGCTGAGGCCCATACGGCGCCACTGGTGGGCATGCCTGGACAGGCTGCCGGCCAGGGGCGCCGAGGGGCCTAGGGGGAGCGAGGTGTCTGCCATTTCCCGCTCCCCTGGAGGCGAGTCTGCCAGTCACCTCCGTGGCCGTGCCTGCTGACCGAACCGAAAATTCTGTTGGGGATTCTTCAGTTTCAGCCTAGAGGCTGAGGGGGGGGCGCTTGGCAGGTCGTGCGATGCGAGGGGGTGCCTTGCTGGGGTAAGGCTGGGGGTCTGGGATGAGAGGCGGAACGAGGGGCAGGGCCCGCCAGACGAGGCTGGCGAGGGGGCCTCACTGAAAAGGAGGCCGCCTGCTTGCGCTCCTCGACGGAGTGGTTGGTTGATGACCGCCGTCGAGTAGTCGCTGAATAGCGACTGTTCCTGCCCGGGAATGCATCGCAGGGCTGCCTTGAGCGCCGGGGAGAGATGCGACTGGGAGAGGACAGCATCTCTGACGGCCAGTAGGCAGTTGAAGTGGCTCCTGGCTGCTCTGTCCACCGCAGCCAAAAGGTGATGCTCAATCTTGTGGATCAGGAAGCACATCAGGGGGTCACCAAAGGGGCGAGGGTCTGCCTCGAGGTGTGACCCAGACTCATCAGCGTCCGGGGACACCGAGACAGTGCCGTCCTCAGGAGACCAAAGCTCCTCAGCACGCTGTAGGAGCATGTCTAGAAAGACATGCCCTGCGGTGGTATGTACGAGCCCAGCTCGTGCAATCCTGTCCCACTCCACGAGATTTTTTAATGGAAATGGTGGAGGTAGGTGGGGGGGGGGGGGGGGGGGGGGGCAGGTTTTGGATCAGCCGGCAGTCCACGTGGGAAATGGTGTCCTTCACCAAGATGGGCACTGGTGGATGGGGACAATCTCGGACGAACGAACGCAAAGAGGAGACAAGGGGGTAGATCGAGGGATAGGCAGTACTCGATCGACCCGATGGGATCAACAATCGGCAGAAAGTAACGATCGGAGGGCAGGAGACAGTACAAAACGCACTGTGCTGACCGTCGCTCAAAAGTATTGAGTACTGGCGCGAGGTCAAAATCTCGATCAACGCGATGAAAGCACTAAGTCAATTTGGGAGCGTGTAGTAGTGCGATCGAACTTTGCCAGAGAAAAGATCTGTTAGCACTAGTACAACCAAATTATAAGGGTAAATGTAGATGGGGTACGCTAAACTAGTACCGACTTAGTGTGAACGCGGCGAAGTGGGGGAGGCACGACCGGTGTGGAGGAAGATGGCAGTCGAGCGAAGGGGTTCAATCGCCGGACAAAATACCGGGTAAGAGTTTGATCAAGGAAAGAAATTACCGGTAGTCCGAATGGGCTGAGTTAAAGAAAGCACGAAGAGAAACGAGGGTGCAAAAGCGCCGCACGAAAACAAACTCGCGAGGAAACAAAGACAAGGAGGCTGGCGACGATCGAACAAAATCGTGAGTCACGACGACGAAGTCGCGAGATTAGAGGCGGTCATAAAAGATAATAAAATTGATAGCCCACCAAAACCCTCACACAACGAGGATATCGAGGGTTAAGTGCAAGCGCAAGCCACAACTGAACAATTAAAGAAGCAAACACAAGCAATCTTTACACAATGGCAGAAGAATAGGCAAGACAGGGCACAAGACTTATCTTGCTTGGACGGCAGGCTGAAGGTGAATGAGGTTCGGGAGGCAAACATTGGCAACTTCCGTTGGCGGAAGTAGGGTGGGCATCACGTGACTATCTTATGACTGCATTTGCCACAAAACTTCGGCCTGGCAGAGCTGACTGACTGCCGTAAAATGCTATGGTCTGACTCGGTATAGTATATGACGCCAAACTCCGTTTCTATGTCCTCTCCACATCTATGGCCTTGGTTTGATTCTGTTGGGGTCACACGGATTCTGCAAATTCATGGGGGCTGTCATTGGACGGACATGGTGGAACCCTCTGGAAGGAGAGCTTGCTCACTCCCCCTGTATGACTAAGCAATTATTGTCGTCAGTAGGGGGCTTAGTAGGTGATGTCCTGCGTATGTTGGATCAGAGCAGGTGCCACTGAAGACCCCTGAAGTGGCTTGGCAGCAGTGCAGTGTCTCCTCTGATGGATTGCCTCTTGACCACTTGACAGTGACTGCTCCCTGTGGACTGCGGGGCGGGCCGGGCTGTGTCTCTGGAAGGGGGTTTGGAATGAGCGGGCATGGGTGCAATGCCACTGAGGTGGCACAGAAAATGGGAGAAAAAAAACAAAAACAAACAAAAAAAAAAAACAGATGACAGCATTTGGATTCAGCCCCTACCTGTGAGGTGAGGTACTTCAGGATGGGGGAGTCGTCTTTGATCTCCCGGGTCTTCTCCTCCTTCTTCCAGGTGGAGCTCAGCTTCAGCTTGGTCATCGACACGTCCGTCTTGATCTTCTCCAGCAGCGGAGTGCTCTCCCTTCGCTTGGTAGGGGAGGCCACCATAAAGATGGAGTCCTGTACACAGAACAGATGGTGACTCATTGGGACTCTTTCCTTTTGCGTTTTCTCATCTGCGTGTGTATTCGGTTGAATGTCCAAGTCACTGTCAGGGAGCTGTGGTTCGATGCTGGTGTGTGACATGACATTTCAAAGACAGGAAAACAAAAAGAAGATTTTCCAATGTATCAGGATGTCGTTAGTTGTAACATCTGTAGATGACCTGTTTGTCAAAAATTCACTTGTCTGTTTCCTAATGTAAATTACATCAGGGATGCTTGACACCTTGTTGTCTGAGTTTTTTTCTATTCCTCCATATGGCTTTGAAAATTCCGTCTGTTCCTCCTCAAACACTACTGCTCCTTATTCAGGTAAGGGAAGGGTTGAGCTGCCGAGGGACGGTGTTGGGTTACAGCTTCTGTCATATCATCTCTACCACTTCACTGCCCCTCCATTAAAGTGTTGAGCCCCAAAGTGTCTCAACGCATCATCAATCAATGAATCTGGGTGTGCGGAACCTTGGACGTCAAACAGGTGTGGTTGTTAACGCTTTTAATTCTGCGAGTTGACAGCAGGGACAGCCTCTCCAACCTGGCCACTTCAGACTGGTCTGCATGAGGGGAAAGGGTGCCTCATTTGAACCCAAATGTCTCTGTAACTAGTTTCTCAGGCTAACTATTTCAAATATGTTCACGAAATAATGCCATCAACCTATCATAATTTCATGTAATATGGTGCTCTTCCAGGCTGTTGATGTTGTGTCAAATTCAACCACTAATTTGTCCTTTGCAAAACTCTTTGTTTTTTTAATGTAAGCATGAAAAATACATTCATCGATCAAAGTACTCAGTAATATTTTGCCTGCCTTTTGCGAAGGAAGTTCTGTGTAAGTTGCTTCCCTTTTCTAGCAGTTACATGCATATCTATGGTGTGACAGCTCATTGAATAAGCTTCAGATTCAATGAGTTAAGAGAAAAAATCACAGCTACACTTGATGCATGTTTATGGTGTGACAACTCACTTTGAATAAACTTAACCCTCTTGACAAGCGAGCGCCCGCTAGCGCCCGGCCGGAAATCACACAGCCAAAAGGCTGAGCGCCCGCCAGCGCCCGGTAAAACACGTGGCAACAATGGGCGCCGCCATGTTTCTCGTAGAAAAGGAAGTCTCGTGAGAACGTGACTTCCTTCTTCCTGTAGCCTGTAGCCATTTACTTCCATTTGCAAAAAACCGCGAGTCGATACGTGCCATGGTTCTCGAGTTACGAATTTTTTAAGTTTTGAGGTCGAAATGCCGTTTTTTCACTGTGGCTAACCTTGATTTCTGCCGTTCTATAATGAGATTTAGTGATGGAGATACTGTGTTTTGTAGGATTTACGGCATAAGACTTAGTGAAAGTGCTGGGTAATGAAGCTTAGAGTGACCTAGATTTCGACTGGGATGAAGTTCCAGGTACGATAAACAACAATTCGGAAGAAAGTTCTAAGAAGAGATTTTTTTTTTTTCCCCCGAGAGTAATGGCTCATGCGACATTCTTCAAACTTACGATATAGCAACATATATATTCGTAGGATTTTTAAAATTATTTTCATTTCGTTATTTCCCTTCCTCTCTTTTAAATTAATTTTTTTAATTGGGTTACCATGTTCAAATTACGGAGTTACTTACCTTGCCGATGGTTTTCGGTGTAACTAAGCTCAGATAAGGTGCATACTGAAGAGGGTTAAGGTTCAATGAGTTAAGAGATGAAGTCACAGCTACACTCGGAAAACAAACAAAAAACAACAGGTTTACCCACTCTCACCTACCACACCAGCTTACCCTTCTCTTCAGCTTGTCCTTCATGTTGTCTTTCTGGGATGAGCCGCCCCGAGACTCATCCCTCATGGAGGATTCTGACGTCTCGTACATTTTGCGCAGGGCAGCGGTGAGGCGAGAGCAGCTCCGTCGCTGCCGCTCGTAGCAGTTGGGGTGGCAGTAGCCTTGGTGCGTGCAGATGAAGTTGGACAGGTTGGCCAGCTGCACCACCACCTGGACATCCATGACAAAGGGCATCACACTGTGTGCTATGACACCCAGCCAATGTTACATAGCGGCATCACTCTGTTTGCTGTGACACCAAGCCAATGTTACAGAGCAGTATCACACTGTGTGCTATGACACCAAGCCAATGTTACAGAGCAGTATCACACTGTGTGCTGACACCAAGCCAATGTTACATAGCGGTATCACACTGTGTGCTATGACACCAAGCCAATGTTACATAGCAGAATCACACTGTGTGCTATGACACCAAGCCAATGTTACATAGCAGTATCACACTGTGTGCTGACACCAAGCCAATGTTACATAGCGGTATCACACTGTGTGCTATGACACCAAGCCAATGTTACAGAGCAGTATCACACTGTGTGCTGACACCAAGCCAATGTTACACAGCGGTATCACACTGTGTGCTATGACACCAAGCCAATGTTACATAGCAGAATCACACTGTGTGCTATGACACCAAGCCAATGTTACACAGCAGAATCACACTGTGTGCTATGTATGACACCAAGCCAATGTTACACAGCGGTATCACACGGTGTGCTATGTATGACACCAAGCCAATGTTACACAGAGGAATCACACTGTGTGCTATGTATGATACCAAGCCAATGTTACACAGCAGAATCACACTGTGTGCTATGTATGACACCAAGCCAATGTTACACAGAGGAATCACACTGTGTGCTATGTATGACACCAAGCCAATGTTACACAGCGGTATCACACTGTGTGCTATGTATGACACCAAGCCAATGTTACACAGCCGTATCACACTGTGTGTGCTATGTATGACACCAAGCCAATGTTACACAGTGGTATCACACTGTGTGCTATGTATGACACCAAGCCAATGTTACACAGCCGTATCACACTGTGTGCCATGACACCAAGCCAATGTACACAGCGGTATCACACTGTGTGTTATGTATGTATGATACCAAGCCAATGTTACATAGCAGTATCACACTGTGTGCTAGGACACCAAGCCAATGTTACAAAGTGGTAGCACACTGTGTGCTATGTATGACACCAAGCCAACGTTACAGAGCAGTATCACACTGTGTGCTATGACACCAAGCCAATGTTACATAGCAGTATCACACTGTGTGTGTTACACACAGCGGTATCACACTGTGTGCTATGTATGACACCAAGCCAATGTTACACGGCCGCATCACTCCGTGTGCTATGCAGGATGACACCAAGCCAATGTTACACAGCCGCATCACACTGTGTGCCATGACACCAAGCCAATGTTACATAGCCGTATCACACTGTGTGCTATGTATGATACCAAGCCAATGTTACACAGCCGTATCACACTGTGTGCTATGTATGATACCAAGCCAACGTTACATAGCAGTATCACACTGTGTGCTAGGACACCAAGCCAACGTTACAGAGCAGTATCACTCTGTGTGCTATGACACCAAGCCAATGTTACACAGCAGTCTCACACTGTGTGCTATGACACCAAGCCAATGTTACACAGCAGTTTCACTGTGTGCTATGACACCAAGCCAATGTTACATAGCAGTTTCACTCTGTGCTATGACACCAAGCCAATGTTACATAGCAATATCACACTGTGTGCTATGACACCAAGCCAATATTACATAGCAGTATCACACATCTGCATGTCAGTCATCAGATGGCTGTTAACACCATTGCTTCATTACATCTGGGGTTGTGGGAGATGGCAGAGTGTTGCTATTACCCACTTCATGATACAGTAATTCACAGAATGCTACAACAAAGGGCTCCCACTGAGAAAAAGCAAAAATCCTTAAAATTCAAAGAGGGTCTGGGGCATTCCCCTGTCTTCTCCCCCTGAACCTTCCCTCCCCCCCCCCCTCCCCTCCCCGAAGAAAAACATGTAACTTACATTTAAAATGGAGCAATCTGACACAAATCTGAGATCAAGTGATGCATCGGAGGCTTTTCAGTCAAACGCGATCAGGACCACTTGTTTGCACACATTTTGTCCAATTTCCCTTTTTGCAGCTCTTTACCAATGCACGTCATCAGAGTGTCGTTATTCTACCTCCAACCAAGCTTCAAAATGGCACCTGCCTACTCTTGCCAAGAAGTCAACATAAGGCCTAAGATGTCGGTATCACCTTCTAGTGAAATAACAAGGAGGCCAGTACACTGCAGATTCTACAGCCACTTCTGTTCTCCACCTCTGAATGTTTTCACTGAAACATCTTTTTTTTTTCCAAAGTTTCTCATGTTTACATTTTTTCCACAAACGATGAGTTCAGTTTCAGTTTCATCAAGGCAGTGTCTCTGTGTGTGCACTAGTCCATATACGCTACATCACATCTGCTAAGTTTCAAAACCACACTGCACATGATTCAAAGCTGATGGATAAGACAGTTAATGATTAAGATAACTGAATTTAAAAAGAGGGTCTCATGGCTATGACTTAGCAGATGTCTGACCTATGCATTAGCCCAATGTGCTGGTCAGACCTTGAGTACCTACCTAACATTAGTTGTGCCATTATTATCATTGTGTGTATGTGTGTGTGTGTGTGCTGAGTGTACACATGTGTATGGGTGTATGCGCACGGGCCCATGTGTGAGCGCATTTGTGCGAGCATGATGTGCATATATGCATATGCATGTGTGTGTGTGTGTGCGCACATGCGTGTGTGCACGTTTGTATGTGTGCAGGTGTGTGTGTGTTGGTGTGCACACGCCTGCACGCGTGTGTGTGTCTGAGTGCACGTGCGTGTGTGTACGTGTGTGTGTGTGTGTGCATTTGTGCATATATACGCACACGTGAGTGTGTATGAGTATGTCAGCATGTGCATGTGTGTGCGCATAGGAACATCCATGAATTTGTGAATCCGTACAATGCATGAATTCCTGACAGGTGGGAGGTGCAAAGACAGCGACATGGACGGACCTTAATCCAGGGCAGGGAGGCACACAGGTGCTCATCCTCCACCTCCTGGTCCCTCTCCACCGGCGACTCCTGGTTCTCGTCGCTCAGCATCGTCACCGACTCCGTGTCCTCAAACGTGGCCCCCACCCCCACCCCCTCCTCCTCCACCAGCTTGGCGTCGGCCTGCAGGGAGTGGCTGCTGATCTTGCGGGAGCGGGAGCTGCCCAGCTGTTTGATGCCTGGGAGGCAGTGCAGAGGGAAAGTGTCAGTGGTAGCAACAACAATGTTGATCCTCACAGGATGAACACACAGGGAAAGTGTCAGTGGTAGCAACAACAATGTTGATTCTCACAGGATGAACACACAGGGAACGTGTTGACAGTACAGGTGCTGATTCTCATGGGATGAAAATAATCAGCAAATATCACACGCGCTACAGCACATGCTACAGATTCACACTGAATTAGTACATTTTAAATCTTCCTCACACAATCTTCTCTATGTGACATTCAGCACAGGTTCTCAATCTATACCTCATGGCAGGAAACAAAAAAGACTTCATACAGAAAGACTAAAAGATTCACATCAAGGGTGTACTTGGCAGATACCCCAAAAGAGAATTGTACATGGTGAAAGCAGTTGAACTACATGCTCCCTCCATAGCAGTCGTCAGATATCATCTTGAGATTCACTCAAATTTATCAGTGGATAATTGGAGAAAACTGGGATTTTCCATAGTGCAACATTGGAGATCCGAGACAACTGGGATTCTGAACAGTTTGTCAGTGGATGACTGGAGAGGGTTGGGACTTCCCATAGTTTGTAAATGGATGAACAGAGACAACTGTGGTTCTCAATAGGTTGTCACTAAATGATCTGAGACAACTGGGCCAATCAATAGCTTTTCAGTGGATGACTAAAAAGAACTGGGATTCTCCACACTTCTTTCAGTGTTTGATCAGAGCACAGGTAGTGCCGGAATCAGAGAGAACAATTGTTTGTGTCAAAACTGACATGGAGGTTCGGGTTAGTTTCTGTTGAACATGCACTGTGTAGAAGAACTGAGACCAAACCATCACCAAGGACCGCAGCCTACAGCCAGTCACAGACAGAACTCAGAACCTGAGGAACAAATAACTGAATGCCTGATGGTGAATGATAAAGTGTCCTTGCTGTGATCAAGCCGGTCAGTTTGCCCCGTTGCTTTGGACCCAGTCACTGGACGCTTCAAAACATCACATCACCTTGGACCCTTCAGTGGAGGCTGACCTCTTTCTGACATCCTCAAACATGAACCGTCTCAGCAAACTGTGAACCAAGGAACAGAGAGAGGAAAAGACAGAGGGGGGAAGGGAGGTGATGAAGAACAGCGTGACAAGATACAGTGCGTGTTTGTGTGTGGGATTTTCACACTACATGAAAAAGAGGAAGGAAAGAGAGAAACACATAATTACACTTAAGTATGTAAGTTTGGGCTGACAATAAACAGAGCTATAATTATGACCGGACAGAGACGTCCAAACTTCCTATTACAATGCGCATCATCAATGTACGACAAGCTTTAAGTCACACAAGTGCTTTACACCATGTTCTGCATCCTAACACTGTGCACCAAGACAGACCTCCCCCATCACACCGCACACATGAAGCCACTTACTGCCCCCGCCTCCTTCCGGACGTTTCAGTTTGAAGCTGCGGTTGTGCCGGAAGCTGAGGTTGTGACCTGACCCCCTTCGAAATGACGCAGCAGCTTCTGCCGCCCCTGAGCCAGCCGACGGTCTGCAAACAGGCGATACAGACTGTGAAAATACATCATCAAGTAATGAAACAACAAAGTATCTATCATGAATGATAAATGCAAAATGTATCTTGTGTCCGTTTTCCACTGGTTAAAAATGAAAGCAGTGACCGAAAACATGAGTCCTGCAGGGTCAACATCAGTGACTGCACTGGTGACACCTCTAGCCAGTCGCCCATGACTGGGGGTCTGACTGCCCCAAAGTCCATCACAACACCTCCATGACCTACAACCATGGCATCCTGATGACACCCACGGAGACCTAGACTTCAGCAACCTTCAAGTCATCCAGCACACATCATACATGTTTCTGTTCAATAACCCTCATTCTGCAACAGACGTTAGTTGTTATCCTGTTTCTGGTGTAAGGAGAATAAAAACATGGACTAATGGCCATCATCATCAACTTTAAACAAATAAAATGAACAGCTTCTCAATTTGAAAAAAAACAAAACATTCAGACAGTCCTCATGTGCATTATAAAAGATAGCATTTCATCTACATGAAATTCCATTGCTTTGTCTACTGTTACTAACAGAGATAGATATCCCCAAAGAGCAACTCAGCAAAATGCACAGACTGAACTACAAATGTACTTTCAAACATCTTTCTTGAAGAAATTTATGATGCAAGACTGACTACACTTTGGGCAGTGAAACACAATGTAGAACTGATGACCTTCTTCATTCACCCGACACTGTTTTTCCCTTGCTAATAACCCATATTTTTTTCTTTTTTTTTTTTTTTTTTTTTTTTTTTTTTATAAATATTTCAAGCCTCTTCTTGCAATATCCACAGAAAAAAAAAAATGAACAGGCAAAGCCAAAGGAAGACAAAAAACAGGGAAATTTCTAGCACAGAATGTCTGAAAATGGGGAAACAAGTGACACTGACAAGCCCTTGATATTACCATGGACAGAACATTTAAAAACAGGCCAACACCTCTCTCTGGCATGCTCCTTCGATAAAATCCAGGCTGGCTCACTGACACTCAACATTCTTTTCTTCCCTTCCAACTCAGTTCTAGCTCTTCTCTGTGTTATAGCATAGATTTTCCCTGCCTCAGTATGAGAGTGTCTGTGATCTACTGGTGTATTATCTATGTGTGTGTGTGTGTGTGTGTGTATGCATGTGTTGGTTTGAGGCGGTTGAGACAGCGGAGGGAGTAGAGATTTGGAATGATGTGGTGGTGTGCATATTTATGGGCATTTGATGCAAACGCATGAATACAGGTTTTCAAATGTTTATTTTCTTCATTTTCTTTTTCTTTTTTTTGTTTTGTATGCCTCCTGAGCTGAGCACAAATAGATAGCACATAAATGCCCATAATTACTTCAATCATTATCATCAAATGTGAACAAAGACAGAAACAAACGCAAAAACTTCACTGCAAACTACTGCCAATAGTCATTAGTGTCTTATGCAAATTAAATATGAATATTTACCTCTAAACAGCATCCAAACATCACAGAAATACGACTAAGCCTCTTTCTGGTAGGCTGCCTTATGATGACCTACTATACACAGCTCCCTAGAGATTACCGCTTCTGGGACTGTGAGAAAATCGCCCTGGATGGGGCTATACGTACAAGAGCTGGATAAAGATGGTGTCATCAGACATATACACCTGCCACTCCATTCCCCTCCTTCCCCCAAAAGGGAACACCACCACCGCTATGTTTTCAACCCAGACTGTCTCCTCATTTTGCACATCTTTCTTGTCGTGAGAGATATACATCTTCCACCCCATCCCTCTCCCTCCCTAAAAAGGGGACACAACTACAGCTCTGTTTTCGACCCAGACTGCCATCTCACTTCCCACGTTTTTCCTGTTGTCAGAGATATACACCACCGCCCATCCCATCCCACTCCCTGCCCAAAAGGGGACACAACCGCAGCTACATTTTTGAGATATACGCTACTATCACATCCTCCTCCCTCCCTAACAGGGGGGCACAACTACAGCTAAATTTTCTAGATATACACTACTATCACATCCTCCTCCCTCCCTAACAGGGGGCACAACTACAGCTACGGTTTTGAGATATACACTACTATCACATCCCCCTCCCTCCCTAAAACAGGACACGCCAACAGCCAGGTTTTCAACCCGGAATGTGAGCTCACTTCGCACGTCCTTCTTGTCGTCGGAGAGGGGGGCGGAGGGGTCCATGGCGGACAGGGGGGTGGTGCTGCTGTGGAAGGAGTCAGAACGCTCCGTCAGCACCGCAAAGCTGATCTTGCGATCCACTGGACTGCCCACGCCACCTGGCGGACAGGTCATGCCTGCTTCATTAGGAGTGTGTGGTGGAAAAATCAAAACCATGGTATCATTCAGTGGTAGCTAACAACAACACAGCGTTTATAAATGGCCCTGCCAAAAGTTCAAGAAGCGATCAAAGCTAAGTGCATTTTCGTTATTTGTTTCTTGTTTGTTGCACCTGAAGAAGACCTAAGAGGTTGAAACGCGTTGTGGTTTGTCTTGTGACTCGTTTGTCCACGTTTCTCTGGGCGGTTCGCTGACATTTATTTAAGATTTGCAAAAGTTCAAGGCACTGACAATCCACATTCTCATGTACACAGCGGGTTGCCTACCTGGGTAGTGCTGACTGAAGAGCTGCCTGCAGGCGCTTCATTTAGTTGTTTCCCCATGTCATCCAGTCAACACTGTTAACTCAGTTTCCTTACTTCCTTCATTCTTTCAATTTCTCACACTGGCCAAACTGGCCTTCTCTTCCAAAAGTTGGTGATAGGATTTTACCTGTGAGCAAAGATATTATGCATGTGTTCACGCACAGAACCTCGGTTTGTAGTCTCATTCGAAGGACCCTTTGGGAAATGGAGTCAGAACCAATGTTAAGTCTGAGGGAAAAAATCCATCTATACTGAAATGGCCCAGCACAGATCTGAACCTGCAACCCCAGGATCACCAAGATTATGAGTCTGGCATTCTACCAACTGAGCTATTGCAGCCTCCAGCTAAGGCTGAAGACAATGAGCTGATCTGGTAGAACATTTTGTTTGCACTTACACACAGTTTAATCTCCCTATTACAGTTGATGGCCAGAGCACTGCATTCCAGCCTCCTCTTTCTGTGTACTAATAAAGCATTAGGCTCTTCCACAGGCCAACACACAGGGACATACACACATCTCACAATGAACAAGTGTCACATCGTTTCAATCACCTAAATCATGAGGTGAACATAATCATAAATACATTTTTAAAAATCATCATTTCTGCTTTCATTTCAGATATGCAACATAATGTTGTTACCAAATGTAAACTACTATTCTTTTAACAAAAGGAAATCTCGAGCCAGGCAGTGCGACGTAGACCGTGAATAATGAGTAAGGAAAGCCACTATTGCTCTCATGGTGAAACAGGTTGCATACCTCCAGGCTAATGATTTCTGCAGCACCAATTCACCTAACACACCTGCAGAGAGGGGGGCATGCAAAATGCGCAAGGAAATTCTGTGCAAATGTCAGTTCGTCATACATGGACCAACTTGGGGATTTCTTTACTGGTGGAATTTCCTAACCTGTTCCACGGACCCAGTGTCTGCATGCATGAAAGGTGAACGGGTGCTGAAAACTGCTTTAGTTTGGACCTGATCTTGGGACCTGATGTTTCACCATGGCAGCAACTTGTTACCTTTCTCATTCGTTAATTTGTAATTATGTCTCCTGCCTCTTTGAACCCCCTTAACTGCCTTAGTATCGCATACGAAAAAAAAACTGTGTAACTCTCAGATACTAAAATACATATCTCCTGTTTCTTCTGGAGAACTGCTCAGTGAACTGAAAGGTGAGTGTTCCAACACACCAGTCAGCCAGCTGACTCATTTGCATCACTTAAACGTGGCCAGTGAGACCCAAGAGCAGAGCAATGAAATCCTGTTGGCCACCGAGTTCCCTCTGCCAGTCAGTCCCAGCCAGACTTGACCACAAGCCAGTGATTGTCCCCATCACATCTGGTGATTCGGGCACACTCAAAGTGGGTGGTCTGCTGACACTTAACCGACACGTTCAGTGGATGTTGACCTTGAACTGGTGGGAGGAGAGAGGGCATAGGGAGTGTGGTCAACCACACGGGGGAAGTGGGCGGGGTGGGGGGTGGGGGGTGCATGATGCAAGCAATTTGTTCCCTCACTGTGGGTGGCAGGATGATGGAGGTGCACTGACTTCAGTCTCCATTCTGTCTGCAAAATGTGCAGTCGTTTTTTTTGTTTTTTTTTTCATGTTGCTGCACAGTTCTCACAGCCAAGAAGTCCAACAAAAATTCAGCTTTTTGTGGAAAACCAATAGAGGCAATAACCATTTGGCAATCACTTTTTGTGGAAACCAATCGGACAATAACCATCTAGCAATTAGTTTTTGTGGAAAAATCAATCTGGCAATCACAGGACAATAACCATCTGGCAATCACAGAACAATATCCATCTGGCAACCATCAATGGCAATGGCAGTCAGTTTTCGTGGAAACCAACCAGGCAATACCTATCTGGCAGTCAACAGGTTAATATGTCCTTTCTTCTCCATCAAACTCTGGTGGAATGTGCTTGCTGCTGATGGGTCTGTTCTGGGTGACCATGCTCCAGATCCACAGACTACAGTCTGTCTGGAACAAACGCCAGCTGGCGTCTGTTCAACTCTTCTCTTGTTCTTGCTGTGTGCATGTGTCCACTCCAGCTGTATGGACAAGCGTAGAATTTCCTTTTTCAAAACGTGTGTGTGTGTGTGTGTGTGTGTGTGTGTGTGTGTGTGTGTGTGTGTGTGTGTGTGTGTGTGTGTGTGTGTGTGTGTGTGTGTGTGGGTAGGTGAATGGGCGCCCCAGGTAGCATCAGTTTGCAGAGATCCACATAGTATCGTTTCCCATCAATCCACAGTGGCTTAGCTGTCGATCTGACATAATTTCTCTGTCATTGTACCACTCTATCCTGATGGCAGCAAAGGGAAGACTGCCTGCCTTCTGAGATCGTGGCACTGGGTGAAGGTCATCAACTGACGCAGCACCGTTTCATGAAAGGGAGCCAACCCTGTACACACTCATAGAGAACACTGAGCACACATCAGAACGTATGGATCTGCACCAAACCAAAGCTGCTTTGTTTTTTTTCTTCTTTCATCTTTTTTCCCTCCCTTTTCCCCCTTTGGTTTTTGCCCCTTTTTCAGAATTAGTTCATTATCGAAGCAACCAGTGCTTCTGAGCTGAGATTTAACCTTTGTATTTCTGTCCCACCTTCTTCCGCCCCCTCCCCTCCCCTCCCCCCTCCCACCAAGACCACTGATCTGCCCTGCGCTGCCCCTTCACCAGCTCAGCTCACTGTCTTGGTGTGCCTGCCTTATCTGGGTTGACAACAGTCATAAGACACACCGGTTGTAGTCCCCACCTTTCTCTCACCATTTTGGGAAAGTGATTAGTGGCCTTACTGATTTTTTTATCAATTTTTTTTTCAACCCATTGTTTCGGACAAAATTCACAATGTCAGACCCTGACAGATATGAGCCTCCCTGTGGATGAAATGCTTCACCAAAATGTGTTTTTAAATCAAATGATAACGGGAATGAATCAGACACATTGACCTCAGCTTGGCAGACAACAGCAACAGTGACTCTGAAGTGGAAGGAGAGAGAGTGAATGAGAGTAGTGACAGTGACACTAACGTAGGTGACGCAGCTGCTGGTGTGGGTGGACGTGCAGGTCATCACAGTGGTCAAACAATGATTTTCACACTGATATCTCTGTTTGTTTGATGCGTACAGCCCTGCTCCCCCCCCCCCCCCCCCCCCCCCATGTCCACACGTAAAACTTCAATCTGCTTTTGATTGTACAGACTGTTTCAGGGTTGACTAAGTGAATAACAGTGCCACATACAAAGTTTGTGCAAGTGTGAAAAGTGCAAAACAGAAAGAAAATTATACGTCAGTGTTCCGTGTGTGTGAGAAGCGCAAAGCAGCTAGAAAAATTCCAAGTCACTGTGTTCTTTGTGTGTGACCACATTTGGATTACATAACTGAACACTTATGTGAACCATATGGTGAGTACAATGAAAATACCTGGTGGTGTTTCGTGTTGCGAAGCTGGTCTTTCTTCCTTCCTACTAACACCTGTGTATAATTAGAAGTGTCATTAGTTGTAAGCAATTTTTTTGCTCACAAACACAAACTCATGCAGATCAAAAGGCATGCACTAGAATGTGTTTTCTGTAGCAAATATGGAATTTTTTTTTTAAATAAACAAAAAAATATTATGTAAACATTTTGTGACTGATACTTCACAAAATTTTTGCTTATTTTCTTAGATACTTGCATAACTACTAACACATCACAACACCCATCAGTTCTTTTCAGATGGTGAACCTGACCACTTGCCACAAACTGGTAAGTACTATAAAGTTGATGGGTGTTGCGTTGCCTGTCTGTCACCTATTTCACTAACGCAGGTATGTTTTCCAGGTGAATTCAGGTGTGTGAATGTTGAGCCAGAAAAAAACATTTCAACATATACCTAAAATAACAACTGCAAACTGAAGTTCAGCTAACCAAAGATTTTTGCCAAAAATTTGAATTCTTTCTATCATTAGGTTTTTTTTTTTTTTTTTTTTTCCTTTCAAACAATTTTTTAAACCCAGTGCCCCAATTCAGACACAAAATTCTAATCTGAACTCAATTGTCAAGGCAAGTATGATCATGACATTATTCAGTCATCTAAAGGTTAATTTAGTATAAACTGAAAAGGAAAAGTGATGGTGTGTGATTATGACACATCAGCCATCAGCTGCTCCCCCCCCCCATCAACCCCACCACTCCCATCCCCACCCCACCACCACCCACCCCACCCCACCCCATCCCATCCCCCACCACTCCCACCTCACCCCCCCCCCCCACCCCTACCCCACCCCACCTCCACCCCCTCCTTGGACTCACTCATGCCGGACGGCAGTTCCCCGATGTTGGACTCGGAGCTCTTGTCGGAGTGGCCGGGGCTGCTGACGATGCTGCTGAAGCGGCGTGAGGTGACGGGTTTGTCCCAGCCCTGCTCCCTCTTCTGGCTGGGAGCGGGGCAGGTACTGGAAGGTCTCCCTGAGGAAGGTGGTGATCTCCAGCAGTACCAGGCAGGCCAACATCTTCAGGGCGTATGGGCAGTGTGCCCCGTGGGTTGATGGACGCTGCCACAGGCAGGTGGGACAGTGAGGGCACTGGGTTGTAGGTCTTGTGGGGGTTGAATGTGTGGCTATTGAAGGTCTTGCGCATGTTGGAACAGGGAGAGAGACAGTGTCGGGAACACTGTAGTAGGTCTTGTGGATGTGGAATAGGCACCATGGTAGTAACAGCACTGGGGACAATTCTGTGTCTCGTGGATGTTAGAACAGGGACTGTGGCACTGACAGCATTAAGACAATTGCAGATCTTGTGTCTTGCAAAACTGCTTCAACTCTATGCAATTCTGAATGTGTCTTACAATCGGATGAATGGGTGTGTCACAAGTCTGGAATGTTGGCAAAATGTGTGTTTGACAGCTTCACTACTAACTTTCTGTCCTCACCACTAGCTAGCACTAGTTGGAAGCGGTGCAGCCACAAGACAGCCAAGTGTATAAATCTCTCCTCTCTGTATAGAACCTCCCCACAACAAGTGCCAATTCAGTGCCTCCATGTGGCAACAGACATCAACTGGGCAGTGAATGACACACACGTGACGTGTGTGTGTGTGTGTGTGTGTGTGCAAAAATGCTGTGTGTGTATGTGTGTGTGTGTGTGTGTGTGTGTGTGTGGGTGTGTGTTGTGTGTGTTGGAATGTGTGTGTGTGTGTGTGTGTTTGTGTTTGTGTGTGTGTGTCAGTCCTGTGTGTGGCTAGTGTGTGGTGTGTTTGTGTGTGCAGTGTGCCAAAAGTGTGCTAAGTGAGTGTGTCTGTGTGTGCACAGTGTGTGTGTGTGTGTGTGTGTTCTGTGTGCCAAAAGACAGCTAAGTGTGTGTGAGTCTTGTGTGTGTGTGTGTGTGTGTGTGTGTGTGTGTGTGTGTGCATATGTATGTATGCACATGTGTAAGTGCTTGCACATGTGTGTGTGTGTGTGTGTGTGTGTGTGTGTGTGTGTGTGTGTGTGTGTATGTGTGTGAGTGTGTGTGTGTGTTTAGCAGATTCTCTGTTGATTTTGGTGTTAATGTGGGTTTTTCTTTTCTTTTTTTTTTTCCCCAGAAGGTGAAAGCGTCATCACACCATACACCAATACAAGAAAAACCCAGGCGCTCTGTATCAAACATCAAAATACTAAAGTTCACATTAGAATGTCCATCAGTAACAGAACTGATAGATCTGCATGATGTGTGAGAATCAATGGAGAAGGAAAGAGAGCAAAAAAAAAAAAGGAGTGGTAAAAATTGGATGATGGAGGCCCAATCTAAAAAGAAAAAAAGGTTGTTATAAGGAGGTGGGGGGACAAAAAAAAAACAACAAACTGGGCATTGAGCAGTCCCTGACTAAACTGCCAGGATCTTGGATGACATTTGGCTCTTAGACCTACAGCTGTGTGGACATTCCCCTGGTGTGAATGAACCCAACTCCAAACTATGGGGACAAGAGCTAGATTGAGGAGACTCAACAGCCCAGAAAGCCACCAGCATAGAAACTGCACTGATGAAAACACAAACCAATGGCAGACATGCTGGACCCGATTTGTAAAGTGCATAAATGCAGCACAACACATTTCTTCTTTAAATAAATTGTTCTATTAAACGTTTTACTAAGACAGTCTTTGTCAGCTACATTTTTTTTCCCTTAGTATATCATGTTTAATTCTTTTTCTATCAAAACAAACTGTTCCATCAAACTTTTCACCGAGACAGCCCTTGTTGCCTTGGGTACTTCTATCCATGCCCAGTGCAGAGTATGTCATAAAGTTTATTCCATTATGTCAGAGACAGACAGTGACAACAGGATTTCTTCCTTCATCCAGAAAGTCTTCTTCTTCATCCTCTGTCCTCAGAGACAGGCAGTAACAACAGGATTTCTACCTTCATCCAGGAAGTCTTCTTCATTCTGTCATCAGAGACACTCAGTGACAACAGGATTTCTACCTTCATCCAGAAAGTCTTCTTCATCCTGTCATCAGAGACAGGCAGTGACAACAGGACTTCTACCTTCATCCAGAAAGTCTTCTTCTTCTTCATCCTCTGTCATCAGAGACACTCAGTGACAACAGGACTTCTACCTTCATCCAGAAAGTCTTCTTCATCATCCTGTCACCCAGAGAGACAGTGACAACAGGATTTCTACCTTCATCCAGGAAGTCTTCTTCTTCATCCTGTCATCAGAGACAGGCAGTAACAACAGGATTTCTACCTTCATCCAGAAAGTCTTCTTCTTCATCCTGTCATCAGAGAGAAACAGTGACCACAGGATTTCTACCTTCATCCAGAAAGTCTTCTTCTTCATCCTCTGTCATCAGAGACACTCAGTGACAACAGGACTTCTACCTTCATCCAGAAAGTCTTCTTCTTCATCCTCTGTCCTCAGCTCCTTGCGGCGGTTGTCGTCCTTGATGTCATCGATGACAGACAAACGATCCGCGTGCTCTTTGGCCAGAATGTACTCCATCTGCAGTCCCAAGTTCTGCAAAAGGCATGTCAACATATATGGTTTTATGCACAAATTAAGGTACAAAGGTTAAATCCCCCATAGTCGAATGTCCCTGAGGACATTTAACTACCAGAGGTTCATTATGTCTGGGGCACAGCGTCATATAAGGTGGAGCCATCCATCTCCTTCAACCACCTTAACCTCTCCTGACCTGAATCAGGTGCCCTTGTAGTGCTGGAGGAACAGAGGTTTTCAAGTGGTAAATAATGCAACCCCACACCTGATTCACACTACTACCTGGCAGATACACAGCCAACACTACAGGTCCCTATCAGGCACCTTGGAACACATGCAACTATTCACACACACACACACACACACACACACACACACACACACACACACACACACACGCACACACACACACACTATACCAATTTGCATTCATGATTTTAAATTTAATACAAGATGAGGTATGGGAAGGGTGGAATATGGGAGATGGGGAAGAATTTGGGAGGAACTTCCCCCCCTCTCCCCCCACCTACCCCAACCTCCTTCCCCGACCTAAGCCCCTTCTTTGCATCACCCATCCCCCACATCTCTCCCCACACACTATCAGAAACTGACAGGAAGTAGCACTCAAAATTAAAAATAAAACAAAACAATAAATAAAACCCATCTCTCACTTCAGCTCAAGAATCGAACATGGCACAGGAATAAAAGAGTGGACCAGGTGTGACAGAAACTAGCACCCAAATCTTACAAACAAAATCTAATAAAAAAGCAATAAATCAATTCCATCGCTCACCTCAGCCCAAGATTAGAACATCGCACAGGAAAATAAAAGAGTGACCAGGTGTGACGAGAACAAGCACTCAAAATTGACAAAACAATCACAAAACTAAAAAAAGATTCCACCCCTGACCTCAGCCCCAAGAGTAGAAGAGTCGTCCGGCGGCACGCTGCATGGCCAGGTTACGTCGGTATACGTCCCGACGGCTGACCCCGGTTCTGCAGAGCGTTGACGTTGTGGCGGAACTGGGCAGGTTGTGCTTCATCCAGCTGGGCCAGTCGCCACGGTTACAGCGATGGATGAAGTGGCAGCACTCCAGGAGAACTGCCGCCCTGGACACCACTGGGGCTTCCTGTGTTCCCCCCCACACACACCACACCACAGTGAGACAGCTGTTATCATCATTGTAACTGCTATTACTACAACACTGGATAAAATGACCGCATTCCAGAGGTAGCCACTGCCCACCTCTACACACAGTACTGACTGACCATGCTCGCTTCATGACAGCTGAAGCCACTGCATTCTAGAGCCGCTTCCACTGCCACACAGCTTCCGGTGCACAGTACACAACACAGGACACACACTGGTCTTCTGAGAATGTTTCTTTAGGTCTGGGGGCCTCTCCTTTTCTATTTCAACTGTACTATCATTGCCTGTTCATACTTTGTGGTTGATTGTGACTGTGTGTGGTTTTACTTTGGTGTTCAGGTCACCTGAAGGGTGGGTGAGTGGTAAATGTGTCATAAAAGGAAAAGAACAGGTAAAGTAAACACACAAACATGCACACACACACACACACACACACACACACACACACACACACACACACACACACACACAAATGCACACACACACAGACATACACACACACACGCACATACACACACACACACACACACACACACACACACACACACACACACACACACACACATTCCCACTCACCCATACACCACACTTCCAAACTCACACCACCTTCAATACATCACAGGAAAAAAAAAACCACCAGTCACCACACAACACCAAAAATCCCACCCCCTCCCCCTACCACACCACATCTCCCACAGACACAGCTACACCCAGGCCCCCCACCAGGTCCATCATGGCGGCCAGGAGCTGGGGGTCGGGGAAGGAGCCGGGGTGGCAGCACTCCAGGAGGAAGGAGAAGCGAAGCATGCCGGACTTCACCAGGTACCTGTCCACCAGCTTCTTCTCCCTCAGCACCAGCAGCTCCGACCCCGCCTCCTGGCCACGCCCCGACTTGTGCTGGTGCAGGTCTGCAACAATTAAATGTCCGGTTACTGTAACACAGCTGTGTAACATCAATGGACCTGTTACAGTAACGCAGGCGTCTAGCATCAAAAGTCCTGTTATAGTAACACTCCGATTTGTGCTGGTGTAGGTCTGAAACATCAAAGGTTCAGTTACCGTAACACCCTGACTTGTGCTGGTGGAGGTCTGTAACAATCAAATGTCTGGTTACAGTAACACAGGTGTGTAACATCACATGTCCTGTTACAGTAACACAGGTGTGTAACATCAAAAGTCCTGTTACAGTAACCCAGATCTGTAACATCACTGGTTCTGTTACAGTAACACAGATCTGTAACATCATCTGTAACATCAATGGTTCTGTTACAGTAACACAGATCTGTAACACCAATGGATCTGTTACAGTAACACAGATCTCTAACATCAATGGACCTGTTGCCGTAACACAGATCTCTAACATCAATGGTTCTGTTTACAGTAACACAGATCTGTAACATCAATGGACCTGTTACATAACACAGATCTGTAACATCAATGGACCTGTTACAGTAACACATATCTGTAACATCAATGGACCTGTTACAGTAACACCCTTGACTTGTACTGGTGAAGGTCTGATGTAACAATGTCCTGTTACATCAATGCCCTCACTTATACTGATACAGGTCTGAAACAGGTCCTGTTACAGTGATCAGTCTCATCACATGAATTAATGCAATAGCTAAAACAGCATAAAAAGGATTAAGTGAGAGAGAGAGAGAGAGAGAGAGAGAGAGAGAGAGAGAGAGAGAGAGAGAGAGAGAGAGAGAGAGAGAGAGAGAGAGAGAGAGCGCCTGGCTGATCTAGCAGGTACCAGACGCCTGGTTCCTAAGTCCCATCAGCAGTGCAGTGTCTCCCCTAAGAGTGCCCTCAGGTTGGTCTCAGTTTCGATACTTCCCACTAAACTGCTGGTCACCAGACTGCAGAATGACTAATGTCAACGGGCAGAGTGACATCAGTACCCTTGAAAGGGTACAGATGTTGGGGCAGGAAACAAAAAAATTGACTGACCACGGCTGGAACATGGATTTCTTCATCTGTATCTTCCACTTTCTTACTTACTTTTCCAGAACCACTATCCGACTAACTTTGTCTAGTCATCAACTGAACTCACACATAAGAGAACCCGATAAATTCTGATCATACTGGCACACACATTCACTATCAGGACCCCATGGTGACCTCGGTTCTCTTTTTCCCTCCACACTCATGCCCTTGATGAGAATGTCCATGTTATCGGTGTCATCATGGTCAGAGGGGCTGTTGCTGCAGACAGTAGGTGGTGCACTCCGCAGGATGAGGACTCATGCCACTGACAAGATTAAGCAACTATATATATATTTTTTTTTTGCTGATCGATGCAAATGAAGGTGATGCTACGGATTTCCACTCCAGTCTGATGCTGCATGACAGGGCTGTACTCTATGCTTACTTTCATAATATATCCCTGTGTCAACCAGCCTGAGAGATAGAAACACCTGCAGTGTTGGTCAGAAAATTTGAGCAACACTCTCAGAGACGCATCCATTAAGCAGATAAAACTCCACTGTGTGGTCCCAGTCTCCCCAGCTGAGCCTGTAGCACACTCAGCTCTGGGTATGAGCCAGTCGGGGCAGAAAAACCCACATGGCTCTGATGGGAATCGAACCCATGATCTCTCGGCAGGAGAGTCCGAGATGCTAACCACTTCGCCATGGCGACTGGTCAGACTGAGCAACCACTGTTGTCGGTATGGGCTTAGCAGAAAATGTCTTGCTTGTGCAGGATCAGGATGGGCATGACCACTGAAATCCCTGCAGTGTCTTCTTCAGAGGCATGCTTCAGGACGATCTGGCACTGACTGTTCCCCAAGGACTGCCACTGCTGGGGCTGCAACAGGACAAACTGGGTGTGGTTGTGTATATGGGAACTGGAAGGTAAGGTAATGTTGCTTATAGCCCAGCCAACAGCAAAGGGCCATATCAGGGCTGTCACCATGCTGAAGTTGACTCAAGTCATTAGCGCACACACACACACACACACACACACACACACACACACACACACACACACACACACACACACACACATATTAACACAGCCCTTTAAAATACACTTCTAAAAACACATCAGAAATTCTGTTAAAAATCTTTCTTCCGTAAAATCAGAGGAAAAATGTTTATCTCCCTCAGAAATCCAAAGATCACATCACGTGGGACAGCTCTGAACAAGGTTTTCATAGAGTCTGCTATAAAATGTACATGTCTCACATCATGCAAGTCCCAACACTCTAAAAGAACATGTTTCACTGTGAGTGGTACATGACATGGAATGCACCACAGAGCTTCTTCCCCTTTCAAAAAGTTAAGAATGAGTGTAAAAGGATTGGCCTGTATGCAAACGGCACAAGACTGTTTCTTCTTTATGGCCACCGTCAGCAGCATCAAAGTAATGACACTAAGTTGGCATGGATGAAATGACACAGCAAAACAAAACATAAAAACAAGTAAATGAAAGAATATTATTAAGAGAAGCAGACCTGTTTACCCCAGCATTTGACTTATAGCATTCCAAATCTAAAATAAAAGTATTTTCTTACAAATTGGAGTACTCCAACAAGAAAATTTTAAACCACGCTGCGGCAAACATACATCGTTTGTACCACAGCAGTGGAATACTACATTACTGCGAGTTCACCCACAAGATTTTGCGTGAATTGTCTGCCACTCTTTAGCTGTAGCACTCAAACACAATGGTTGTACACTGCAAGTGCAACACCGCTCAAAAACGTCGTCTCGAGATTTTTTTTTTCAATGAATTTTTTTTCCGGTTGGATGTATTTATCATATTATCACCAAATGCGTGTACAAAACACGGCGAAATCGTATGGATAAACAAGTCTGGAGAAGAAAAAAAATCACCTTACCATCAGCACTGCCGCGACGTATCATCTTCTTGCCGAAGGTCTTGATGCCGTCCTCAATGCGTTTGCGGGCGGACAGGAAGCTGAGGGTGGCGTGACTGGCGGTGCGGAAGGACATGCGTGTCCGGGTGCGGTGAACCTGTAGGTCACTCTTGCTTTCCCCCGCCGATCCAGCCCCCCTTCCCCTTGGTCGTCCTCATGGTCCGACTTGGTCTGTCGTCGCCAGCCTGTACAGGGTCAACACGTAGGGACAGTGCTTTGTGGGGCTGGCTGTCGTGGAATAGCAGAGTTGGTACCTCTTTCCATAATAAATTGCAGCAGTTGCAGTAATGTAAAAATCATGGTAAAAATCACAGCATCAGTGGCAGCAGACATAGCAGTTGAAGTAGTTGTTTTTTGCTCTTACTTGATCGATTTAGTGAAAGATTTTACATCTTAAGACATGAACAATCAAGTATCGATATGTAACTGAAAAAACAAAAAAGGATGAGAAGCATTGTATTGCTAAAGTATCTTGTCTGAGTGGAACACAGCAAGATATCAGAAGGAAAATCCATAGCTGCAGCATGTCTAAATTAGCATTGATCATAACAGTGAGTGTACACCTTCAAGAAATGGAATTCGTAAAGGGTATGACCAGCCAATGAATTCATCATTGTGTGTGCTTGCAAGTATGTGTGTGTGTGAGAGAGAGAAAGAGACAAAGAGAGAGAGAGAGAAGATAACAAAGACAGAAAAAGACAGAGACAGAGAGAGAGAGAGACAGACAGACAGACGGAGACAGAGAAAGAAAGAGAGACACAGAAAGAGACAGAGAGTGAGAAATAGAGAGCCGGAGACAAAGAGAGAGAGAGAGAAAGAGTGTGAGCATGCGTTCGCAAGCTCTTGTGCATATGTGCCTGCATATGTGTGTCCATGCATGCCTGCGTACATGGATGCATGTTTCCATGTGTGCGTGTGTGCATGCATGCACAAGCTTGTGTTTATGAGTGTGTATGTGTGTACATGCATGCACATTTGTGTACACACATGTGCATGTTTATGTTTCAGTGTTTATCTGCACTCTCTATCCACCCTCAAACTACAGCAACAGCATCAACTCACAGCAGATGCCTTCAACATAAATCATACATCTTGCACTCTTTAACAACCCATAAACCACTTCTGTATGGCCATCCACAACAGATGCCTTCAACCTAAACTGTATATCTTGCACTCTGTAACAACCCATAAACCACTTTTGTACGGCCAATCCACAACAGATGCCTTCAATATAAACTATATATCTTGCACTCTTTAACAACCCATAAACCACTTCTGAACAGCCAATCAACAAAAGATGCCTTCAACCTAAACTGTATATCTTGCACTCTTTAACAACCATAAACCACTTTTGTACGGCCAATGCACAACAGATGCCTTCCATATAAAGTATATCTTGCACTCTTTAACAACCCATAAACCACTTCTGAACAGCCAATCAACAAAAGATGCCTTCAACCTAAACTGTATATCTTGCACTCTTTAACAACCCATAAACCACTTTTGTACGGCCAATGCACAACAGATGCCTTCCATATAAACTGTATATCTTGCACTCTTTAACAACCCATTATCACTTCTGTACAGCCAATCCACAACATATGCTTTCAACCTAAACAGTATATATATCTCGCACTCTTTGACCACCTTTAAACCACCTCAATAAAGCCAACTTGCGCCAGATGCTTTCAACCTGAACTATATACCTTTCACTCAATGTCAACACCCAAACCACTCGATATAGCCAAACGCTTTCAACCAAAACCACATAGCTCGCACTTTATGTCAACCCATATCTCACACTCTATGCCATGCCCTACACCACCTCTACAAAAGCTAGCTCACATCAGCCACCTTCAAGCTCAACCCCCTACCTAGGTTGAACTTGCTGAATCGTCGTCGCGGGGTGTTGGAGCCTGAAGGGGGATCATCCTCGGCGGCTGAGATGCTGGTCCTGGGGCTTAGCTTCCCCTGGCTGCCGGCTCCGCTGTCCTCCAGGATCTCCGAGTCACTTGCAGCATACTGGAACATCAGCGACTGCAAACAGGTCAGGTAGAAAGGCTGCAAACCGGGATCACTGCAAACAGGTCAGCCAGCACTGCCACAGCTACGCAGGATGCAAACCAGGGGGCATTGCAAGCAGGTCAGGCACAACTCAACAGCTACGGAGGATGCAAACCAGGGTCACGGCAAACAGGTCAGGTAGAAGGGATGCAAATCAAGGTCACGGTTAACAGGTCAGGTAGAAAGAATGCAAACTGGGTCACAGTTAACAGGTCAAGTAGAAAGAATGCAAATCAGGGTCAGGGTTAACAGGTCACATACAAAGAATGCAAATCGGGGTCACGGTTAACAGGTCATGTAGAACTACATTAGCTACAGAGGATGCAAACCGGGTTACCCAAAAAAGTAGGTCTCGCAAAAGTCTGGTGGACCTGCAATAGCCATGGATACTGCAAGTCAGGTGGACCTGCAATAGCCATGGACACTACAAGTCAGGTGGACCTGCAATAGCCATGGACACTACAATTCAGGTGGACCTGCAATAGCTATGGACACTACAAGTCAGGTGGACCTGCAACAGCCATGGACACTACAAGTCAGGTGGACCTGCAACAGCCATGGACACTACAAGTCAGGTGGACCTGCAATAGCTAAGGTCACTACACACAGGTCAGGTGGACCTGCAATAGCTAAGGTCACTACACACAGGTCAGGTGGACCTGCAATAGCTAAGGTCACTACACACAGGTCAGGTGGACCTGCAATAGCTAAGGTCACTACACACAGGTCAGGTGGACCTGCAATAGCTAAGGTCACTACGACACAGGTCAGATGGACCTGCAATAGCTAAGGTCACTAGACACAGGTCAGGTGGACCTGCAATAGCTAAGGTCACTAGACACAGGTCAGGTGGACCTGCAATAGCTAAGGTCACTAGAAACAGGTCAGGTGGACCTGCAATAGCTAAGGGTCACTAGACACAGGTCAGGTGGACCTGCAATAGCTAAGGTCACTACAAACAGGTCAGGTGGACCTGCAATAGCCATGGACACTACAAGTCAGGTGGACCCTGCAATAGCTAAGGTCAGGTGGACCTGCAATAGCTAAGGTCACTACACAGGTCAGGTGGACCTGTAATAGCTATGGAGGATGCAATGGGGGTCACAGCAAACAGGTCAGATAGACCTGCAACAGCTACAAAGGAGCTACTGTAAACAAACAGGGAGAACTACATTAGCTACAAAGGATGCAAACTGAGGTCACTGAGAACAGGTCAGGTTAAATGCAACAGCTACAAAGCATGCAAACCGGGGCCTAAACTGCATGCAGTAATGTAGCCAGAACCATTACTGATATCCTCATGTTTCATATGCTAACTGACACGACTGCACTGACATTATCTTTGAAAATAAAGATCACATCAAATTACCGAGTCGTGGGTAATCTCTTTTTTTGACACAACATGCTGATAATTCATTCTCTCCTTTTTGAAGACAGAAATTTGTTCTAGTTTTGACCGAGCAGCAGCTCAGCTTTTTTCTTCCAGCCAGTCCCTCTCATTTACTAATGTCTGAGGCTTGTCTCCAGATTCTTCTCCTCATGGTTGTCAATGCTCTGTCCATGCAGTCAGCGGTCTGGTCTACAACTTCCCCCCCTCCTCCCCCCCCTTCCCCCCCCCCACTCTGAAACTCTGCCTCCTCTCCTTCTCTACCACCCTTCGCCCTATCTCCCAAATCCCTACTTCTATCAAACTGACAGTTTTTCTTTTTTTTTTTTTTTTTTTCCAAATTACTGGCACATCCTATAAACAGACAGAATAAAGACATTAAAGTATCAGTAACAGCAGCAAGAGACTGATCCCTAGAGATCCTAGAGGTCATAGCTGTCATGTGTTGTATGAATTTGGGCGACGCATCCATTTAAGTGGACAAGAAACATGAACAAACCACTGATGCCTGCAGCAGACATTCAATGATGGTGTCCACAAGGCAATCCTGAGGTGTTGAAACACTACCCACAGACCTCATCCAAGCCTTGAGTGAGTGAAGCTAAAGCCATGCCATGCTGTCCATACCTTGGTCAGCCTCTTCCTGAAGATGGACCGACGAGTCTGCCCCCACCCCCGCCTCCACCACTTCCTCCGCCGCCTCCTCCTCCTCCTCCGCTGCCTCCCATGCTGATGCCGTGGTCATCCTGGCCAGGCAGACCAGGAGAGGGCTGGGGGTCTTTCTCGTCTCCACTCTCTGAGGTGACTGAGGTTGTCCTCCTGCCAGAGACCACACTTCAACATGGGGGGTATGGGGACAATGACGATCAACTGGGTTCCCACTCACACACAAAGCAAAATTCCCTGAATTTCTATGGAGATCCAGTAGTATGTTAAGACAAACTCTCCCCCCCCCCCCCCCCCCCCCCCCCAAATTCCTGAAAAATGTTGACAATTTCATTCAAAATGGTGCCATCTGACACAAATTTGCACATCACGTGTAGGGTCCCTCCACTTTTCAGTCCAACCAGGACCAAGACCTCTTGTTCGAACAGATTGTAACAAACTCTCTCAATTTTCTAGTGTATTGCTGGGCATGACACTATGTGAGTATAATCATGATCATGTTCCTGCCACAGGGACCACACTTCAACATGGTCAGTCTGATGACAATGATGATCCACAGGGTTCCCACTCACACAAAGCATAATTCCCTGAATTTCTAGGGAGATCCAGTAGTATGCTGCTGACAAACTCCCCCTAATTCTCCTTCCTGAAAAAAATGTTGAAAATTTCGTTCAATATGGCGCCATCTGACACAAATCAGTCCCACCAAGATCAAGACCTCTTGCTCAAACAGTTTGTCTTAAAATGTCATAAATCTGCCAAACATGAACAAACGAATCACAAGACAAAACAAGACGCCTTTTGACCTCTCTCTGGTTTAACGCCCATCTTGTGCTGAATTTGACCAGATAAGTGATTGCTCTGTCTTCATTTTCGTTGTCCTGAGTGTTGCATATCCTGCCTGAAGAAGACCTAAGAGGTTGAAATGCGTCTTACTTTGTCTAGTGATTCATTGTTCATGTTTGGCGGATTCATTAAATAAACGTTTGAAGATTTGTTCAGATTTCCGCCTGCAGCCACCTCACGTTGCAATGAACAGCTTTTGATGATCCCTTTCAGTTTTCTGGCGTATTACTGAGCATGGCACTATGTGACTATATGACTGTGTGAATTGGCAACTGCTTGTTCCTGCAGTTTCACACGAGATCCAATTAGGCCAGCGTCATCTGCCAGCATACCCAAAATGGGATCTGCACTCTGTGGATTTGACTGCAACCTTTCCCCCCCCTTGATTAAAACAGAACAAAAGAAGACTGGAATAGAATGGCCGTGGCAGTGAAGTTTTGTCAGCAGTTTAATCCCCACAGGATGCCAGGCCTACACACCACTGTTTGTGATACCCTGCAGAGTGAGGTGGAACTGCCTTCAGACAGGGTGGGCTCCAATCAACAGGGCACTGCAGAGAGTGCAGACCTTCACCGCAGTGGCATGAATCCTTGACCTGCCCTTTGATCTCCACCAAGGGAAGCGATAGCAGGTATAGACTGGAAGAATTACTTCTCATGCACTTTTTGACACAGAAAATTTTACAACAAAAATTAAAAAATTTATGTCAACAAAACTTTTCATTCTCCATGAATACATATGCTGTTACAGACAGTAACAAATTTGAAAACTGTTATCATAGCTGTCATTAATCAGAGGAAATTTGTCATAATCTTTTCATGCTGACTGCCATCTATTTGAGGAGCATTGTTTTGTGCATTTCTGGTGTCTGTTGTTTGTAAGAAACGAAGAAAACATATTTATTGGGAATGTACTGGTCTGTCAGGCACACGGAAAGAAAAATTTAAAACGCCTGTGTAGTTGAAAGGTTAAGCGTGAGTGAAGGGAGTTAAATGTGTGAAAAGGAAACGGCGTAGGATTGTCGTTCTTAAAGGGCAGGTCACTTCCTTTGTTTTGAATGTGAGCTGTGTTAAGAAAAATTGGGTAAAAAGCTAAACACACTGGAAGTGAGTGTGAAGAGAGATTCGAGCAACAGCGCTGATTGAATGGAAAAGAGGCCGCCGACTGTCAGGGCCCATTTAATACAGACATGAGTCTGTAACATGCTAACGCATGTATTTTGCTAGGGAATGATTCAGACAAGAGTAAGTATTTGATACAATTTTAAGGAACTATGAAAGTTCCAGTCTTTGTTTTTATTTTATCCATTTCGATCGTGAAATTGGGAATCGAAATTATTTTGTAAAAGTGTTTATGTTGGATTGCTGCTAACTGTGGGCAGTATAGTCATCATAGCTTATTTTATTTTCTAGCTACGCCGTTATGGTAGCAGTAGCAAAGTAGACGAGGCTGTGACTGGAGGGAGAGTCGGGTGAGCTACGGGAGCCATACCCCCCTGCCAGAAAGATGTCGGAAGGAACAGCCAGAGACAGCCAGAGATAGTTTGTATGCTGTCCAAAGGTGCAGAGGCGAAGTCGGAGTTCGCCAGAGTTATGCTCTGCAGAAACCAAGCGAAAAGGGTAGGTGGAAACATGTATGATGTCCACCATAGACGTTCGCGATTGAATGAAGAGGAATGAAGGTACCGATATTTGTGATGAACTGACCCCAGGAGAAATATAAAGTGAACTATGATCTGTGAACAGACGGAATAATAAACCCCACCAGTGCTGTGTATGAAAATGGGAGAAGAGAGATACTGGGGGAAATGAACTTTTAAAACCTGGTGTTTAGCGCCTTGTGAGTTGTGTGGAGGTGGATGCCTGTTGTGTAATGGAGTATTGGCTGTATTCATGCATGCATGTGTAAATATTTGTGCGTGAATCAGCAGCTTGACATGGTCTATTTTTGCATTGTGTATGATTCAAATACTTTGCCCCTTGTTTATGTGTTTTCCACCCACACAACGTCAATGTAATGAAGAGTGGTGTCCAAGGGAATGACTATTGCTACCTTATCGGGGTACTGGTCTTGTGCTTGTTCTCTCTCGTTCCCTTTCGATCGCCTCCCGTCTCAGTTTTTGTAGAGGGTCCAGCAGTCCACTCAGCGCCACGCGTCTGTATGTCCCCACCATGCACCTCTTTGATGTAGGCCATCAGCTGACGCACGTCACAGAACACAGACCCTGTCGTCACACACCATGCGCATGTACATCCGTGGCACATTCCTGTCCAACTGAATATGCATGAAATATCCATGAATTATGCATTCCAATGTCTCCGCAGTTTCTTTTCATTTTGCCGTCTTCTCTCCCCTGCAACTTTGTCGCTATCAACCAATCAAAATATTGTTTTCAGTTCTTTCAAACACAACTTATTTCTGATTCAGACCTGTGCTCCCAATACTTGCTGTTAATTAACGTATTAATCATCAAACATATAAAAAAAAAATTGTACACACAAATTTTTCGCTGTTTAAAGTTTCTCCACTGATGTTTGAGTTTTCCACCACTAGAGGATGAGCGTTTCAGCAGTGACTACAATGATCAACAATCTCAAGCAAGTTCTAAAACTGTCCACTGACATTCACGTCACAAAGCTGAGCACCCCAACCACCATGCAGCAGTGGTCAACGTTTCAGTGTTTGCAGGCTGGGAGGTCCCGAGTTCGAGTCCACCATAGTACACTTGAGCAGGATGTTTCGGCCCCCCCCATTCTTACCCAAAAGAGGTTAAAAGTGCAATGGGTTAAAATGGGGGGATAAAACTACTACCAGAGTTTCACCCACTTAATGGATGCGTCTCCAAAAGCGTAACTCAGTTCTAAGAGCAATATTGCAAAATGTGTGCATCTCCCAGGCCTGGCCGATGTCAGAACATATGAGAACTGAAGGATAAGTGATCCCAGTCATGCTGTCTCTGACCACAATGGAATTCTACACCATCTCCGCCAGGTGATCATCGCTGACTCAACATCACGGTCCCTTCATGCCCTGATTTCAGGGATTCCTTCTCCACATCCCAGACTGCAGAGAGTTCATGTCCACGTCTTCATGTTGACAGGTTCACTGACCATGTCCACAGACTGACATGGTGGCGCCCTGCATTGAGGAATGCTCATTCACACTGGGACCAGGACTCGGCAATCACTGTCATCAGCTGGATGCTAAGCTGGAGGTGTCCTGCATATGTCAGACCAGAACAGGCATCAAGGAACCATCACCCATGAGCATCAGCCGTAGCGCAGTATCTCCTCTGATGGGTTGTCTTAGGATGACATATTACTTACTCCCTGTGGACTGCAAATGCTGAGGCAGCAAAGGACAGAGCTGGGTATGCTACATCTTTGACAGCCAACATGAACTGCATGGGAGATACGTCCCTGTGAGGACACGAAAGACGAGCTGGCTAGTTAAAAAACTATGTGAGCGAAAGGAGTGTAAGTGATAAAACCTCAACACATTTCCTCCCTGCCAACGAAACATTGCACCAACATGCAGAATTAAGTCACAATCCGGCAGGAACAACAAATTCACAACGATTCCGCACTCTTCCTAAATGCAGGCAACACAGTTGTGATGAACATGAAGACCAAAGTGACCATCTGACCGGAAGGCACGACCAACTCACGACAATGACGTACACTTTCTTTAAATGCAGGCAACACAGTGTATGATGAACATGAAGACCAAAGTGACCATCTGAAGGCACGACCAACTCACGATGTTGTCGTTGCTGTACAGCTCCTTGACACAGGCCACGCAGCGTGTGATGAGTGGTTTGGTCAGGTTGGCAATCAGGACCCCCTCCACCCCCCGGTAACCCTCCCCACCCACGCTGTGACCAAAGTTGTTGGCGTAACCATTGCGAGGCAGGGTCTCCTGTGAGGCCGACTTCTTTGGCGCTGGGCAGGGACAGATTGTTATGCAAATGAGGATGATACATGCTTTTCATTATCTAAATAAATGCAAAGAAATGAATGAATATCAAACAACAATCTCAGATTTTACTAGAAGAATTCAAAGAGTATGACCTTTTATCTGTACCATGTAAGAACCAAACTAACACACTGCATTCTCTCTCTTTTTTTTGTTTTAGTTGATGTCTACATATTTACCAATGTATCATAATGTCTGAATTTCTGCTAATGATGACACCCATTTGTTAGGATGCAGGCACTTCTTTTTTGTTTCTTTTCTTTATTTCATTTCAGTCTAAATTCTCTTCCACCTGATGTCCTCCCTTTGTCCCGTTGAATTCTTCTTTCATATTTCCTGACTTTGTTCATCATCTGTCTTCCTCACGCTGCATCTTCATACTCCTTTGATAAAAATTAGCCTAAAGCCTACGGCTTACTTTGAGAAGAGTTATCTTAAGCTCATGACTTACTCTGAGGACAGTTACCTATGGCAAAGGCTTATCTCGAGGGAAGGTACCTTGAGGAGAGTTGGCGATGATGGTGGGGTCGATACAGAACCCCAGGAAAGCATGGAGGAAGTCAACGGTCTCTTGCAGCGGACGTCGACGCACGGTGTCTCTGAAGAACTTGTGGAACAGGGCGGGGTTCAGCTTGTGCAATCGCTGCAGGCAGTTCTGTCCCTTGAGTCGCAGGTGGTCCCCTTGTGGGCCCGTCACCCCCATCCCCACAACCCTGGGGGCATCCTAGCGACTTGTAGATCCTGAAATAACACAGAGAGAAATGATGTTGTCCCACACTGCATACAATGACTACTGATAACTATTGTTTGTAGATTCTGAAATAACACAGAGAGAAATGATGTTGTCCCACACTGCATACAATAACTACTGATAACTATTATTTGAAATCCTGAAATAACACAGCAGAAATGATGTTGTCCTTTACTACCTAAAATGACTACTGATGACTATTATTTGCAGATCTTGAAATAACACAGAAGAAATTATGTTGTCCCACACAACGAACACTGAGTAGTGATAACTATTATTTGCATATTCTGAAATAAAACAGAAGAAATTATGTTGTCCTAACCTATACTACCAACAATGACCAGCGATAACTATTATTTGTAGATTCTGAAATAACATGGAAAAATGATGTTGTCCCACACTACGAACATCGACCAGTGATAATTATTACTTGTAGATCCTGAAATAACACAGAAGAAATTATGTTCTACATTACGAACATTGAAAATTTTAAGTGGAGATACACTTGTACAAAAATACATTGGTGGTGATCTCTAGAGCAGTCTGCTTATCAGATTTCAGTGGATGATGAAAATCCTCATGTCAATTTGAAAAAAAAAGTTTGAAATTGCGGTAGCCTGACTGACCCTAATCCCCCATCCCCCCCCCCCCCCCCCCCCCCCCCCCCCAATCAAAAAACAAAAACAAAAAAACAAAAAAAACAAACCTCTCAACCAAAACAAACGGTATTATACAGAATAATTGCTTGCCATCCTATCCTTGTGAGCCATCTAAACCTGCGAGGGGAGACAATTTTCAGGTGATCACAGTCATTCTCTTTTGAACCAGCTAAAAGTAGTCTTCTGCCTTGAGATCAGCATATACTGCTGCATGCATAATATATATACATACAAACTAAATGCGTCTGACTACGGGTAAAAGATCTAAACCTAAACAGAACACTGTGCATTGTGGAGCATTAGCTATCCCATGTAAGCCATCCTAAAAGGCATTCAAAGGAAATTCTGATTGCCTAGAGACTCTAATTGTTTTGGCCATTCTACCAAGACAGTTTCTTCTTCTTCTTCTTCTTTCTTTCTTTTTTTTTTTCTTTTTTTTTTGTTGTTTGTTTGTCGCTTTGTTTTGTCTGACCAATTTCTTGTAAAGAACAAAGAACAGAAGAAGTATTCAGAGTGAAAAGAAAATGATATATAATGGCCAAAGCCTGTGAAAACTTAACAAATCACAGAGTGCATTCCCTCGACCCCTCTTTCGGCAGCTGTGTCCACAGTCACTATCATACAGCCATGCTGAAAATAAGCTATGACAGGGGAGGTAATTTTCATGTTATCACCAGCAGCTTAAAGCTGAAAATAAGCTAAGACAAGGGAGGTAATTTTCATGTTATCGCCAGCCACTTAAAGCTGAAAATAAGCTAAGACAAGGGAGGTAATTTTCATGTTATCACCCAGCAGCTTTCCTTCACTGAACAGGTGAAAAGTGGAGTCTCCGACAGGCTAGACTGCTGCACGCACAAGGTATTGACTGGATGTGTTGGACAAAGGGCACAGGTCTAAGCATGCAAGTGAACAGTATGCACTCTGGAGAGGCAGCATAACAAAGTGTCTGCCATAACGAAAAAGTTTTTTTTAAAGTTCAAGCCTGCCTTCCGACCTTATTCTTTAATCGTCATGTTGTCTGAACCCCAAAACTTTTTAGGGACCTCAAACAAAGTTCAAACGATACTCAGTAGGTCCATTTACCGAAAGAAGGACAATCATTAATGGGTCATGGACAGTCCTTGAATCAGGCAAATTTAACTGAATGAGGAGAGAGAGGAAAGGAACGGACTCCAGACACTGATGAAAATGATTCTGTCATCAATCTGACAATGGCACTATGCTGTGCTACAGAGAGGCTGCGGAGCCTAGACTTCACACTATAAATGTGGTGAACTCTTGTTTGTTTTGGATCTCAATGTCTGCAACTGGAGAGAACTTTGGCGTATGCAGGCTGATATACTCCTGCGGACACTCCCTGTACAGACAGGCAGGGATTAATCCCATCTACCCAACAAAGGGAGTAGAGTTTTGTGTGTATGACCTTTTCTTCTTATCCTGCCGTTAAGGCAGCCATACTCCATCTTCGGGGAAGGTGCACGCTACGTGTAACATGTCATCCATACCAATGGCCAAACGGGCCTTCTCTTCCGAAAGTTGGTGATCAGATTTTACATGTGTGCAAGATGTTATTTGCGCGTTCACACTCGGAACCTCAGTTTATAGTCTCATTAGAACTAATAGAAGGACTGTATGGGAAATGGAGTCAGAACCAATGTTAACTCCAAGGAAAAAAATCCCCCTGTACCGAAACGGCCCAGCGGAGATTCGAACCCACACCCCAGGATCACAAGATTACGAGTCCGGCGCTCTACCAGTGAGCTAATCCGCCCCCCACTGGAGAGAACAAGATCTGACATTTTCTATATTTATTTAAATGCTGTCTTCTTAGATCTAGTCAAGGTGTAGAATATTCTTAAAGATAGTCGTAATGCAGTACAGCTGTTAACTATTAAAGAAAAAAAGGTCAAAGGTATTGCTACAGACAGCAAGATGCTGCGATCAGAATATTATTTCTTTTGTGATATCTTATCAGGTTTCGCTGAGGTGAAGCTTGCATTTTAGAACATTAATACTTTTTTTTTTGTTTCCTGATAAGGATTCATTTCCTTAAACACACACACACACACACACACACACACACACACACACACACACACACACACACACAAGGCAGTAATACGATCTTAGAAGGAAAGTTGTCTTTCAGATGTTAACAACATCATGCATACATGATAGTGGCATTAAGTTAGTTGTTTATCATGAATCTGAGTAATAAAACAAATTTGTTGGCAAAAATCTCACAGCAGTGGCAAATCTTGCAGAATAGTGGATTTTTCTTTGATCCATTATCCCAAATGGCTACTGAAGAAAGTCCAGCTTGTTTAGCCCTGACTACAAACACTACGTTATAACACCACACATGACACTACATCATCACAGTGACAATACAGCCTGTGATTACTGTATGACACAACACAAGACACTACACCATCACAGTGACAATACAGCCTGTGGTTACTTTATGACACAAGACACTACACCATCACAGCGACAATACAGCCTGTGTTACTGTATGACACAACACAAGACACTACACCATCACAGTGACAATACAGCCTGTGGGTTGCTGTATGACACAACACATGACACTACACCATCACAGTGACAATACAGCCTGTGGTTACTGTATGACACAACACATGACACTACACCATCACAGTGACAATACAGCCTGTGGTTACTGTATGACACAACACAAGACACTACACCATCACAGTGACAATACAACCTGTGGTTACTGTATGACACAACACAAAACACTACACCATCACAGTGACAATACAGCCTGGGGTTTCTGTACGACACAAGACACTACACCATCACAGTGACAATACAGCCTGTGGTTACTGCATGACACAAGACACTACATCATCACAGTGACAATACAGCTTGTGGTTACTGTATGACACAAGACACTACACCATCACAGTGACAATACAGCCTGTGGTTACTGTATGACACAAGACACTACATCATCACAGTGACAATACAGCCTGTGGTTACTGTATGACACAAGACACTACATCATCACAGTGACAATACAGCCTGTGGTTACTGTATGACACAAGACACTACACCATCACAGTGACAATACAGCCTGTGGTTACTGTATGACACAACACAAGACACTACACCATCACAGTGACACTACAGCCTGTGGTTACTGTGTGACACAACACTAGACACTACATCATCACAGTGACAATACAGCCTGGGGTTACTGTATGACACAGAGACACTACACCATCACAGTGACAATACAGCCTGTGGTTACTGTATGACACAACACAAGACACTACATCATCACAGCGACAATACAGCCTGTGGTTACTGTATGACACAACACCATCACAGTGACAATACAGCCTGTGGTTACTGTATGACACAACACAAGACACTACATCATCACAGTGACAATACAGCTTGTGGTTACTGTATGACACAAGACACTATACCATCACAATGACAATACAGCCTGTGGTTACTGTATGACACAAGACACTACACCATCACAGTGACAGTACAGCCTGTGGTTACTGTATGACACAAGACACTACATCATCACAGTGACAGTACAGCCTGTGGTTACTGTATGACACAAGACACTACACCATCACAGTGACAATACACCCTACTCTGTCATCATGTTTGTTTGCATATCTGTATGTCTGTCCGTCTGTCTGTCCATCTAACTGTCTTTCCTAGCCTATTTGTGTATGCATACCCATTTCTCTGATTGACTCTATTCATCCTACATGTTTTTCATCAAAACACACGTATATACATTTCTTCCCAGTAGCAGCGTTGGAATAATATGATGTATACAGGCTTATGAATATAAGCTTTAAAGTACTATGTTTGTCAACAAGTAACCATGCTTTATACATATAAATGATGCTATATTGGAAGTTCTTTCTCTCTTTCTTTTTTTACATGTGCTTATCTATTTCATTTCATTTTTATTGGTTTGCTTCATACTCTAGTTGTGGCTGTTGCTATTATTTTTTTTCTCTTTTGTTCTTGTGTTTATGTTGAACAGCAATAAAAGCAAAATAAAAATATTAAAACACACACACACACACACACACACACACACACACACACACACACGCACACACATATACACACACTAGACACCATCACTAGAGACAGGACAGTCTGCTCTAGGAGCCCACCCACCTGAAGAGACTGTCCATGGCCAGGCTGTGTGCAGAGATGTCCTTCTTCCCACCCTCCCCACTCTGGCTCCCACTCTTCTCCCCAGGGCTGGTAGGGCTGGCAGCCATCGACAGTGAGGTCTCCCTCGAATCCTCTTTGTCAGGGGTCTCGATGATGTCCAGATCCAGCAAGCAATTGAGGACGTTGAGCAGGACCTCGCAAATCCTGGGCACGTGGTTGTTCATGGCCACAAAAGTGCACTGCCTGTAAGACCACCATGTAGTTGATGTGTCCGTTGTCCTGAATGTAGAATTTGGATCCAGGCACCTCGGTGGTTTCTTTCTCTGCCTGGTAAGGGATGTTGGAGTCAGTGAAGCTTCGAGGTAATGCCGAGGACTGATCATCATCTCACCATTCTCATGAAGGCTGGACAGGTGGTAGTTTGACCTAGAAGACCGACCACCTAAAGGTTGAGGTTCGGGACTATGCTCTGTAATTTTTATGATTGGTTTTTGGAGAGGCTCTATCCGCACACTGACGTCAACCTGGGAGGATGTTGTGGACTCCTGCCCGCTGCTTTCTATGGACTCGTGGTCCTGCTGGAACAGCACAGGCATGCTCTTCCGCTGCTCTCCTCCGGCTGGCATTTTCTTCTCGTCCAGGTCGTGGTGGGTGTTGGAGTAGTAAGCCATGGCAGAGCTGGGTCGCACCATGTCCAGGTCAGTGTCCAGAGTGGACACGGTGCAGGAGCTGGAGGAGTCGTCCCGGGTGCCCCTGAGGTAGCTGTGCACCGACTCAAGCTTCATGTTGCTGGAGGACTGAGAGCCGCTTCCCTCAGCGTCGCCCCCGTCTCTCTTCTTCAGGAAAGACTTCCCAGAGTCAAAAAACTGCTTCAGCTCTATCACACGGATCTTCTTGAATGGTGGCTCTTTTCTGCTTTCTGCAGCACCCGCGCGCCAGTGGCTCCAGCACGGTCTGATTTCTGTGGATCGCCAAAGTGAGAATGGTAGTGGTGTTTGTCAGGGAAGACAGGGGAGCTGGCGCTGGCATGTGACCTGCCATCAGGGGAGGATGGCTTGCTCCCATTGGCCATCAGCACCTGCAGGTCAGGGATGGGAAGGGAGTGGCTCCTGGATCGCTCGCGCCGGTCCACGTGGCACAGCTCGTCACAGACCTCCAGCATGCGCTTGTGGGTGTAGCGCAGAGCCCAGTAGATGCCATCCTCCTGCCAGCTGAGGCAGAAGAGGCAGCGCAGCACCGCATGTCCAGGAAACTGGCACTGAGGATGTCCACGGTGCCAGGGCCTCGCGTTCCACTGGCCACAGCGCTGGCCAGTTTCTGTTTGACATAGTCTTTGTCCCACGCCCGATGTCAGCTTCATGTAGGCATAGTTTCTTGGAGTCAGGGAGGAAGGCCCCAGGGTGTCTTTGCGACCACAGCGACACGTCAATGGCCCATCCCCGGATCGCATGGGCATGACCGTGTTACAGTGCTCACACACCACCTCCATGGCTGCCGTGTTGGATTCCGACGTTGAGATGGTACAGATGTCGCTCATGCGAGCCAGAGGTGCGTTCTCTTCCTCTGCCGCGGGGGCGCTGGTCGATTCTCCAAACAGGTAGGCCAGGTCTTCCCTGGATGTGCCTTTACCCACATAGATGTTGGCCGCATTGGTGTTCACCTTGAGGAGGTTGCGCTGCGCCTTCAGAATACTTCTCTGGGGTTTGACGGCAGAGGCGAAGCATGGGGATGTCAGGCTGCTGGTAGTCCCACAGAGGCTGCCACAGTTGCAGACCATTCTCCAGCTTCAGAGACTCAAAGTCTGACTCTTTCAACAGGTGAATCACCGGGGCAAACAGATACACAAACAGCTGCACCGTACTGAGAGAGTGCATGTAGAAGGTAGAGTCACACCTCTCCTGCTGTGGAACGCGCGGATTTTTTTCCGCATCGGCGTCTTCGCACTCGGAGGCAGCGTCCAGTATGATCCAGTGCAGGGTGTAGAGGAGCTTGGTCTCACTGCTGCCAAACTTCTCTGAGCCATCTTTCTTGCAGGCCGTGATGAGGGAGGAGCAGGCGTGCATGAGGTGTGGGGCAGGCCGCCTGGATGACCTTCCACCGGGACACGCTCTGGATGGCCTCACACAGGCTGGGGGACAGGCCGTGCAGGATGTTTTGCACCACCACACGTTCAAACGACTGCAACACAGCACATATACATCAACATGTAATCAGCATCATCCTTCATCACTTCAATACATTATAATCTACGTCAGCATAGTTCCAAACCTCTAAAAATGAATTTTGAAAGTATTTAAGGACTCCACCGAATAACGTAGACAAACGAATCGCAAGCAAAACATAACACGTTTCGACCTCATCGGTCTTCTTCAGGCAAGATACACAATACTCAGGACAACGAAAATGAACAAGCAATCACTTCACTTCATCAACTTCAGCACAAGATGGGCGTTGGATGAGTAGTATAAAAAAAAACACACACTGAAAATAATTGGCCTTGTCCAAAAATTTGGATCACACTCGCTATGAGTTTTCCTGTCATTCTTCCAGTGCGGTGACCACTTTGTTAAAGTTATCTTCCAGGCTGTCTGGAATGAGTTAATGAATGTCCTTCAAAATCCTAAAGGTCAACTTCTGAAGCCTTTCCAAAGATAGGATGATAAAAAAAAAAAAAAAAAAAAAAAAATCAACACTTTCAACTTCCCATCATGTCGCTTTTCTGTAGATAGAGATGCATATATAGACGTGTACAGCTGCCCCAAACTATCCCCCTCCTTCCCTCCCTGGCCTACATTTCAAACTTCAGACTGTTTCAATGTCCATCAAAACGAAGGTGAGACTGTGGACAGCTGGACTACAAAGCCCTGGATATTCAGACTGACGGGGTCAGTTCAAAAGACTGGTTGCACTCACAAACTGCTTTCCTCATTGTCAACTTTACTCCATGTTGACAACAACAAGCACTAACAACAACTTCTGCCTTTGAAGTCAACAGTAATCAGCTTCCAATTTCCGAATCTGAGGTATATTCATATTGCATAGCATACCCCTGTTGACAACTTCTCATGTATTTGACTCACTGACGCATTGGTTTCATTCCCCTTTAAAACATAACTGAGCCATAATTAATAAAATCCTTCATTACATCTCAGAAGTTTGAGCTCATTGGGTATTTGACACTTGTCAATCTGAACAAGATTTTTTTTTTTTTTAATAATTAAAATCAATTTATCTCAGTAGTAAAAAAATCATACTATACAGATGTGTCTTTTTTTTTCTCTCTGTTAAAGCTGCACACACACACACACACACACACACACACACACAATTTAAACATGCAGCCATGGGAGGAATAACACAACCTCAGCCAGCTCTGATTCAGAGATGTCTCCCCTAAAACATATTCCATTTCCAGGAGACAAATTCTACTTCCAGGAGACTATTCTACTTCCAGGACACATACTCTACTTCCAGGAGATATACTTTACTTCCAGTACACATAGTCTAATTCCAGGAGACAGATTCTACTTCCAGGAAACACATTCTGCTTCCAGGAGACATATTCTACTTCCAATACACATAGTCTAAATCCAGGAGACAGATTCTACTTCCAGAAGACATATTCTACTTCCAGAAGACATACTCTACTTCCATATGACATTCTAATTCTAGGAGACAACATATTCAGGAGACATATTCTAATTCTATGAAACATTTACTACTTCCAGGGGACATGTTCTACTTCCTGGAGACATGTTCTACTTCCTGGAGACAAAGTCTAATTCCAGGAGACACATTCTACTACCAGGAGACATATTCTACTTCCAGGAGACATATTCTTCTTCCAGGAGACATGCTCTACTTCGAGGAGACTTAGTCTACTTCCAGGAGACATGTTCTAATTCCAATAGACATGTTCACCTTCCAGGAGACATGGATTACTTCCAGGAGACACATTCTACTTCAGGAGACATGTTCTACTTCCAGGAAACATGGTCTACTTCCAGGAGACATATTCTACTTCCAGGCGGCATATTCTACTTCCAGAAGACATATTCTACTCAAGGACACATTCTACTTCCAGGAGGGATATTCTACTTCCAGGAGACGTATTCTACCTCCAGGAGACATGCTCTACTTCAAGGAGACACATTCTACCTCCAGGAGACATACTCTACTTCCAGAGACATGTTCTACATCCAGAAGGCATGTTCTAGTTCCAGGAGACACATTCTCTAATTCCAGGATATTCTACTGGGAGACATCTTCCATTTCCAGGAGACATATTCCACTTGCAGGAGACATATTCTACTTCCCAGGAGACACATTCTCTAAGTTAAGAAGGAAAATTCTACTTCCAGGAGATATATTCTACTTCCAAGAGACATATTCTACTTCCTGGAGACATATTCTACTTCCAAGAGACATACTCTATTTCCAGGAGACACATTCTAATTCTAGAAGACGCATTCTACTTCCAGGAGACATATTCTACTTCCAAGAGACATACTCTACTTCCAGGAGACACATTCTCATTCCAGAAGACTGATCCTAATTTCAGACAGAAGTCAACAGACGGTTCAGCTGACAACACACAATTCAACTGTTCCCACTATCCGTTAGCAAAAGATGTAATTCACACTTTAACACTTTTTTTTTTTTCCCCATCTCTCCTCCACTTTCTTTGATTCCTCTCTAGCCCTCTCCTGTCTCCAACCCCTGCCCCCTTCCCACCATTCTTCTATCCTTCCCCCACTCCACCTCCTTCTGTTGTGTGCATTTTTTTTTTTACGTCCTTGTCCTTGTCAAGTCATTTCCCATTTCGTCGTGACTAAGGATTTATTTACATGCGCTTCTTTATTTTTTTTTTTTTTTTTTTAATTCATCAGCCGTTTGCAGTTGTCCTGCCTGACAAAGGCCAACAGGCCAAGGCTCATTTCTACAGTGTTTGTAGCCTTCATTTTGGTCATCAAATGACCCAGCATCTCTACATTTACTTTCATTTTTCAATTTCCCTCTGCAGTCACTGCATCTTGATTGTAACTTACCTCCCATTCAAATTGTCACCCTTTATTGTGTTGTCTCAAGTTTCATGTATAAAAGTAATGTCCATTCATTTTTTTTTTTTTTTTTTAATCTTCAATTATCAGCCCAAATATTCTTTTTATTTTGATTATCCAGGACTCCCATTTTGTAACTTACTACCTTATATAAGTTTTTTCCATTTCCTGCTTCTGACCTTCGATGGCTTCTTTGAAAGTTCATGGAATTGTGATTGTGCCTTTATTGCCAGGCCGCATGGACACAGTCAGCTGTGTTACCTGTCACTGCACTAAATCAGCTGTATCTGACTAACAAGTCCGCTGTGTTACCTGTGATTTCACTAAATCAACTGTGTCTGACTAACAAGTCCTTTGTGTTACCTGTGATTTCAATATATCAACAGTATCTGACTAATCAGTCACCTGTGTTACCTGTGATTTCAACATATCAACCATACCTGACTAATCAGTCACCTGTGCAAGCTGACTTCATTAAATCAACCATGTCAAACAAACCAAAACACCATTTTGAAAATGCCTTTTATATATTATCAAAAATGTCTGTTAAAAAACCATTATGTTTTAAAAACACATTTCATGATTGTAAACTGGCTGGTTTCCCGGACTGACTTCATCAATACATTTTCTTGCAAAACACAGAAAAAAAAAAATGGCACTGTTTGAAAGTAAACGAGTATATGTCACATGATCAAATATCTTCCTCCTACCTTGGATGAAAGAGAGCTGAAAGTCAGTTAAAGTTATGAGCCCTCCTGGCTGATGATCATCATCTTTGGCAGTCTCTATACTTATTGACATGACATGACATACTTGTGACATTGTCATCTTTGAAACTGAAGGACGAACAACAACTTATTGCCATACATGTTGCCAATAGCAGGTCACTGTACTCTTGACCTTTCTCGTCAATGGCAATGGAAGCGTAAACCAAATCTGATTCACAGTCTGTAATTATCTTTACTTCCGACTTATTGTTATAAACAAAATCAATTGATTGATTTTCCCCACTTCAAAACATTCAAATATCGATATAAAATCATATACAAACTGTAATCCTACTCATACCCCCTCCCATCCTCTCTCTCTTGCTCTCTCTGCCTCACTCACTCACTTGCTTACACACACACACACACACACACACGTACACACACACACACACACACACGTACAATGTACACATCCATGCACAAAAATATCCATGTATACAACAATGATCAGAACATTTAATTGGTAGCAGCACAATAAAGTATGGGGAAATAATGCTTCTTTTAGACCAGTACAGCATGAGTGTTTGTACGATGGTGCCTGAACCACCCTTTCCATCCTATCCCACCAGCCTGCCCTTCTGGTTCTACCACTTCATCACAACAACAACAACAATCATAATAATGATTAGAATGGAGACCTAGATAGCACACAGTCAAGAAAATGGCTCAAGGTTCTTTACAAAAAAAAAAAAAAAAAAAATTTAAAACATGTTTACAATACACAGAACATTCTACATAAGACATTACATCAATTTTACACATATAAACACAAAGCGCACCAAACATATGGAAAAGCACATGCACGCACGCACGCACGTGCATGCACATGCACATGCGTGCGCGCGCACACACACACACACACACACACACACACACACACACACACACACACACACACATTCTTTACGTT
>JADBJO010001079.1:385000-387500 GCA_016801955.1 Conus betulinus
ACACTGTTCTATTGTTGGAAAGAGCATCAGCTTTTTTTTATTATCTCATCCTTACCTGATTATGAGGGGTTCATGTATGTGCCTGTTGCATATAAACAATGTAAGCCAAGGCAGTAGTCATGCATCTCTTCTCTGCACTTACCACACATGATGCTTCAGTCAGTTTGGACTGTCTTGGCCGAATGAATGGGCTGAAACACATACACAGTATGTTCAGAAGAAAGACAACTCTTTCCCCTGTCTTATACATGAAAACAAAAACATTGCTATGAGAGAATGAGCAACTAGCCAACCTTGGGTATTAATCTCATCATTCCATGAACTCCTTTTCAAGTGGTGAAGTTTTTCTTGTTTGGTCGGTGTGCCTCTCACCTGCATGTATGCTAGATGAGCTGGTACTGCCAGCAACATTTGTCTGGAGTTTTGTGCCTTTAACTGTTTCCCTGGCTTATCACTTACTCTTTTCATCCCCTTGCCCCATTCAGTGTCTTCATTATCATCTTTATAGTCAATAGCCTTGTAGATCACATCTAAACACTTGAGTTTGTTTAAAAAAAAAAAAAAAAAAAAAAAAAAAAAAAAAAAAAAAGCCCCCCCCCCCCCCCCCCCCCCCAAAACTTATGTTCTCTCAAATCTACTCTCTTCATCCCCCTCTTCACCCCTATTTGCCAGCATGTCTCTCTCCTCTGCCCTGTATGGAGTATACACAACTAGCAAGTTCCACTCTGCAACAAGAAATAGTCTGTAAAAAGCAGCTGGAACTGAGCAGCTCTCTATCAAAGCATAATTTTTTTTTTTTTTAAAGTACACACTCACAACTGATAAATCTGAGAATTATAGCTGCATGTGGAAACAAAACTGGTTCAATTACAGTTTATGTTGAATTAGTCTCACTTGACAATATACGTTAATGCCATTAGCAAACCATCACAATAGTCAGACTACTGCTGCATATACAACGCTAAATAGGTTAACCGTACTACTACTTTACTATTTGTATTAATAGTGTGACTACTGCTGCTTTTACCGCACTTAAGCAGTTAAGTGGTCAGTCTGCTGCTGCTGCAACGCTAAATAAGTGAACGTTGCTACTACTTGACTATTTGCATTAATAGTCTGACTACTGTTGCATATATCACACAAAACAGTTAGTCTTAGAAGTGGTGTACAATGACATGTCAACGTGTTAAACTCTTATGTGTCAGACTTCAGTTCTCAATCTCGGTCTCACTCTCACTCTCACCTTGTCTGTCTCCAAAAGAACGTTTGAATAGGCAACGGAACCGAGAGATCGCCTTCCAAATCGTCAGTACCACGACCTTTTCGTTTCACCATCTTGAGTGTCTTCTGGTCTTTTACCTAAGGCAAAAACAGCATCAAATCTACCTAGGTACGGATCTGATCATCAAGTTACGTGTTCTGTCTCTACACTCGAGCACTTCCAGCATATGAGCATCGTCTGGCATTTTTTTCCTGGCAATCACCCAACTGTTGATCAACAAGGCTTTTGGCAGTAGCGCCACAACGCTCGCCATGATTTCAGGATTCCAGAGACCAACACCGTTCCACTGCGGTCAAACTTCAGAAGGTTCGGAGCAAAGTGCTTTGTCATTCTTCTCCCCTTCAATCCATCAGGTTAAGGGTAAGAAACAGCTGCACGTAGTTTGCAGTAGCACTGGACGTAGAGGTTGCTGTCTAACAATATTGGATGAGGGAGTGTGCGTTTATCGATGCTGGGCCCAGTCTAGCACGCGCAGTGCGAAGGGGGAGGGTCATTACTCGACGTGCGCGCGCGCGCGCACAGCTGCAGCAGTTGCACTAGTTTCCCATGCAGCTTCAGTCACTGCTGGACCGCCTGTCTGTCTGTCTGCGCCTGCTAACAACCACAGACATACGCAAGTGTTATAGTCGATGCTACCAACCCTTCATCATTCTTCTCTCTCTCTCTCTCTCTCTCTTCGGACACAGCCTATTACATATAATTTACAAGAGAGAGAGAGAGAGAGAAATTCCTACTAGGCCGCCAAACAATGGAACAAACAGACTATAGAACAAGCACAACGAGTTTCGGCCTATATTGAGTCTTCTTCGGGCAGAACGTCATAATTTTTTTTGTTTGTTTGTCGGCCCGTTAATTCTGTTTTTGCTCATGTTTCAATTTCCGCCTACAGTCATCCTATTTGATACCAACCATGTTGTTTACAGTGCAGCCGACTGCACAAGGCAGCCTACCCACCCATCACGGCTGGAGACAAGAGCTAAACAACTAACAAACAACATGAAATTAAAATCAAGCAAACAAACATGAGCTGGTGACAGACAGTGGAGAGAGACCTCAGACTCGCTGACAGAGGATGGAGTGACACCTGCAGACTCGCTGAGGATTGTGCATAGTGGGGCGACTTGACTGCCTCCTGCGTCGCAAGACGCGGCCGGAGTATCAAAGTCTAAACACACATGAAGCAAGTCTCTAACATTGACCCACCATTGAACACAGACT
>JADBJO010001079.1:392500-435000 GCA_016801955.1 Conus betulinus
GGGTTGTTGTCTCGTTTTAATGGCAGTTGCATTGATTTGAAAATCATCTCAATGTGGATTCTTTTCTCCATTGATATTGTATTGTTTTGAGTTTATAGTCATTCTATTGTTTTGTTTAGCTTTAGCAGTCATCTCAATGTAGATTTTTTTTTTTTCCGTTGATGTTGTATGGTTTGATTTTATTGCTGTCGATAATAGTACCCTAGCATATGGAAACTCTTTTTCTCCATTAATATTGTATTATTAGTTTAACTTCACTGGTGTCGATAAAAATTTGTCTGATTGTATCTATATTGTTTTCTCCGTTAATGTTTGACTGTTCTAATTTTACTGCTGTTGATCCGGGTCGTCTTGAGGTATCTGGACTCGTATTATCCCGAAAACCGGTCTCTTTTTTCTTTAATAATAGACTCTGGTCTATTCTCTGCGTATGTTCTTATACCATGTACTCGCTTTCCTCCCCCCCTCTGTGAGTCTTTCAAGGAGTCAGCATACTGCCTTTAACGGATTACTCTGTCACTGTTAGAATACCTTGGTGAATGTACAGTGAATATAAGTTTCAGCGACTTCTCCCTTCCCGTGGGGAGAGGGGGGGGGGGGGAGGGGGTGGGGGGGGGGGGGTGGCTGTGATGTCTTTAGTTTGAAACTCATCCTTGATGAAGCGACCAACTTGTCCAGCTGATTCAGCTTTTTCTTCTCCTCTACCTCCTTGGTGGAGAGGACCTTTATGTCACCGATGGAGGTCTTCAGAGCAAGCTTTATTTTTGTTATTTATTTATTCCCAAGATGATAATGCTGAACCTGTATTGCTCATTGAGTGTAAAATACTGTAGGGTATTATACACTGCTGCAGTGTATTGCGTCTGGCTGGCTCTGAGCAGACGGGAAGAAGCTGCAGATCTGTAAGAAGCTGAAAGATTGTCGGATATACCGTATTGCAGTGCGTTGTATTGTTTGTATTATTTTAATAATAATGATAATGATAATAATGAATACTTATATAGCGCCTATTCTCGGCTAGAGACCCAAGCTCTAAGCGCTTTACAATCCACACTCGTTTACACAACGGGCTGCCTACCTGGGTTGTGCCGACTGAAGAGCTGCCAGCTGGCGCTTCATTCAGTCGTTTCCCGTGTCATCCAGTCAATATCGTTCACTCAGTTCCTTTCCTTCGTTCATTCTTTCAATTTCTCACGCAGGTGTGCGTGCTATGTGTAACGTGTCATCTATACCAACGGCCAACTGACCTTCTCTTCCGAAAGTTGGTGATGGGATTTGACGTGTGTGCAAGATGTTATTTTGTACTGTAGTGTGTTGTAGCGTATCGTGCTGAGGTCTGTAGTGTACTGTGTGTCCCTAGCGCTTCCGTGACGTTTCCACCATGTCGCTCATTCCGTATCCACGTCCACAGCCGCTCGTTCTTTCCGTGGCCTACCCGGCATCGGCAATCCACAGGGAGCAGTCAGTATCAAGTCGTTATGTGGCAACCCAGCACAGGAGACGCTGCACTGTCTCAGAATCACTCAAGAGGTGTTCAGTGGTACCTGTTCTGCACCAACATACGCAGGGCACCACCCGCTGAACCTTCTTATGAATGCAGTAATAATTGTGCCGTCGCTGAGTCAGCGTGAGTGAGCGTCCGTTGTCCTGCCACTAGAGGGCGCAGGACTACTCCACCACAGGCACCATGAGCTTGCTAATATCGACAACCTCGACATGAACTCAAAAAGGGGAAAGGCTTGAAGAGGATTTCAAAATGGAGGTCACTACAAGTTAGGACATGTAGAGTTGAACAATTTAAGTCTTTAAGAAGAAGAGATACTGATCGATGAGAATGACGATGATATATTTTGATGTTATGGGTTCCATTCCGATCAAAGATTGCGCGACAGTGCCGCGTAGTAGTACGCTTACTTTCCGAATATACACCGGCGTCAACCAGGCCCGAGAGATACAGACAGCTGCAGTGTTGGTCAAGATAGCTGAGCAACAGTCTCAGAGACGCATTTATTCAGAGGTTGTGTGGTCCCAGTTTTCCTATTTGAGTCCTTAGCAAACGAAACTAAAATTTTCAATCAGACTCTACGTCAATCTGTGTACGTCAGTCCCTGTATTCCTGGGCGCTCGTGTACAGCAGTTATACATGTGTATGAGGAGCCAGGATAGCTCAGTTGATAGAGCGCCGGACTCGTAATCTTGGTGATCCTGGGGTTTGGGGTTTGAACCTCCGCCAGGGCGTTTTTCGGTACAGGGGGATTTTCCCTCCTCGGAGTTTCTGACTCCATTTCCCATACAGTCCTTCGAATGAGACTATAAACCGAAGTTCCGTGTGTGTGAACGCACGCAAAACATCTTGCACACCCGTAAATCCCATCACCAACTTTCGGAAGAGGCCAGTTTGGCCGTTGGTATGGATGACACGTTACACATAACATGCACCCTTCGTGAGAAATGGAAAGAATGAAGGAAGCAAGGAAAACGAGTGACCGATATTGAACGATATTGACTGGATGACACGGGGGAAACGACTGAATGAAGCGCCAGCTGGCAGCTCTTCAGTCGGCACTACCCAGGTGGGCAGCCCGTTGTGTAAACGAGTGTGGATGTAAAGCGCTTAGAGCTTGGTCTCTAGCCGAGAATAGGCGCTATATCAGTATTCATTATTATTATTATTATTATTATTATTATTATTATTATTATTATTATGTGTATGACATATCTGAGTCAGTGTGTAAACGTTCTTGTACTATGTAGGAGAATGTATTAGTGGGCACCGTTTTGTATATCATTTACTGACTTTGTATCTGTTTAGGTATTCATCTGTATTTTGTAGGAGTTTTTTTTTTTTTTTTTTTTTTTTGGTTATGTTTCATTGCACTGAAACCAAATTGTTTGTGAATACTTAATAAAAAAAAAAACCAAACAACATATATATTAATTTATTTCTTAGCCTCTTAATTTTTCTTTCTAATTAATCAGCTTCCCTTGTCTCCGTACATATATATACCTCCCGCCTTCGAACCCTGATGCTCAGACACACACATAATTATAAGCAAGTGTACACGGGCGCAACGTAAAACGTGGGTGTGCATGCACTCGCCTCCCTTCCTCCCTCCCCTCCTTCCTCCGCTCTCGCTCCCCCCACCTCGCCTTCTCCTCGCGCTACGTGGTCTCTTTTCACTGTTCGTCAGAAAGATGAAAAATAGCGCGCGGACAAACACGCCGAGACCATGATGGAGGGGAGACGACTCTTAATATTTTGGAATGTTCTAATCTTTACGAGGGTTCTCTACCCTTTGTCTACATGTGACACCTTGTCATGGTCGGCGTACGTGTTGTCCCACCATTGCTAAATATTCTGAACAAATAAATGGAAATAATGGCTCTTTGTGTCTGTAGGGATTTTTTTCTTTTTCAGATTGTGATTAAGGTATATAAATAGCGCACGCACGCATTCTCTCTGTCTCTCTGTCTCTCTCTCTCACACACACACACACACATTTATACACACGCGCACGCACACACACACACACACACACACACACACACACACACACACACGCACGCACGCACGCACGCACGCACGCACGCACGCACACACACACTTGTGCAAGAAGACCACCACTTTAAAGACCAATGTTTCATGTGTCATAAACTGTGATGACATATGCTTGTTTAACGGATGGCAATAAATGTCTCCCTGCATTTTTAAAGGCACATGCATATTTATTCACTTCCCCTCTAACATACTTATTGTCTTTCATGTTGTTAATTTTTTGTTGTTATTCAGTTTTCTTGATTGGCTCTATGACAAATCACTTCACCTGAACTCTGTCACACACGCGCGCGCACACACACACACACACACACACACACACACACACACAGAGAGGAGAGAGAGACAGGAGAGAGAGAGAGAGGTGAGAGAGAGGAGAGAGAGAGAGGAGAGAGAGAGAGGGAGAGAGGAGAGAGAGAGAGAGAGAGAGAGAGATAGTTAATTGTTGAGAGAGAGAGAGAGAGAGAGAGAGAGAGAGAGAGAGAGAGAGACAGAGAGAGAGAGAGAGAGAGAGTTTGTAACATAGTTAATTGTTTAAGAGTTTCTTTCAGTCAGTGGGTCCGTTGTTCGGTTGGTTGACGCTCTGCTCGTGAACGAAATCATTTAGTTTAAAGATTACATGTTTAATTAGTGAGAGACGTTGTTTATCTGTTAGTTTGATTAACTTCAAGTGTGAATTTCTCTTGCCAATGAGCTTGAGAACCTTGTCAAATGTTTTTGCATAAGTCTTACAAAATGTGCCTTGACATTATGAGGTTCAGATGTCAGTAAATGTAATTGATATAGGTGTACGCATGCCACTGTTCGTTTGTCTGCTCTATCGGCGAATCCAGAGTGACCAGGCCATTGAAACCCCATGACTTTGAACTGACTGGCCCCGCCTTGGCTTAAGGCTGTGTCAGTCAGGCCAATTGACATAGGCTAGAACACACCAAGGCTACATCAAACTGTTGTTATGCTCTGCATAGTTATTGCGGGGATTGTCTTCAGTTGTGACAAGCTCCTAGCATAACATCATCATCAGTCTCACAAGTCCTCACGAAATGCCCCCGAAGTCGGAGTGTGGCTGCCCATGGGGGGTGGGGGGTGTGATCAAAAACGGTCACACGCGTAATGTTCTCATCCCAGCTGAAGCAATTTTGTACCATAGCGTTCAAGTACTTCGGCTGTTCGGATGATCCCTGGGGTCTTTTAGCCAGGGTAGGACAACAACAACTGACTGGCCTCCTTGGTGATTTTTGCAGGCGAGCTAGACTCCCCTACTTCAGCACAAAACCTCCCCCCCACTCACCACCGCCACCACCACCACCACCCAGGCTGAGCGAAGATGAGTTGGCACCAAAAGTACCTGGAGACCTTGGCGGAGGGGGTCAAATACTTATGGAACACCGGCCACTTCGCCGACGCCACCATCTTGGTGGGCAACAAGCGCTTCCGGTGTCACCGCGCCGTGTTGGCGGCCATGTCGCCGCATTTCGACGCCACCTTCAGTACAGGCATGCGCGATAACCCTGACGGCGTGTGCTGACCTTGTTGAACATTGACGTCACCACTTTCGACAGCATCTCAACTTCATGTACACTGGCAGGTCAGCGAGTGGGTAGTGAGTGGGTGGGTGGGTTCTTAGCTTGGGGGTGGGGGGTAGGGGCGGTGGGGGAAGGAGGGGGGAGACGGGATGGGCATGGGGGTGGGGGGTGGGTATGTGGGTGTGTGTGTGTGTGTGTGTGTGTGTGTGTGAGAGAGAGAGAGAGAGAGAGAGAGAGAGAGAGAGAGAGAGAGACAGACAGACAGACAGACAGACAGACAGAGACAGAGGGAGGGAGAGAGAGTGTGTGTGAGTGTGTATGAGAGAGAGAGAGAGAGAGAGAGAGAGAGAGAGAGAGAGAGAGAGTGCATGTGTGTGTGTGTGTGTGGGGGGGGGGGGGGGGGGGGGGGGGGAGGGTGCAGGCATGGAGAAGGGAGTTGTGGAAGCAAGCAGGGGGCGGAGGGTGGGGGGGGGGGGGGGGGGGGTTAGATTTGTTCGTTTGATTGATGAGGCGATCTTTCGCTAAAGAAGTTTGGAAAGTGCAACGGTTAAGAGAAGTTGGTTGCTGGTTGGAGGGCTGAAGTGCATGGCAGTGGTTAACAGGTGGATGGATGTGAACCAGTGGTTGAACTGGTTGGAAGGCTGAGTGTGAAACAGTGGTTTGTAGGCATTAACTCCATGAACTGTTTGGAGGCGGACACCTTGACAAACTCCAAATTCAGAACAAATTCAGGAAAAAAAAAAAAAAAAATCACTTTTCCGCCGAAGGAAAGAGACAAACAAACGACAAAACAAAAACACGACGCGTTTCGACCTCTTTGGTCTTTTTCAGGGCGTAACATGGATAACATAAAGCGAAACACAAAACAGTGAAGGGTAGCATATAGTTTCGTGACTGCAGGCGGAAATTAAAAACAAACTTAAGAGAAAAAAAAAAATCAAATTCCAGCGAATCGCTGTATGCTTTTCTGAATACCCTCGTGCTCTTTAGGATAACGGGGAGAGAACTGAATGATACTATCAATCAGCTAACAAATCAGTATCCGGATCGATCGAAGGACGAAGACAATAGAAGGACGAATGGATTGATCAGGATATTAATTTTCTAGCTGGTTAAGGAGGGAGGGAGGGAGGGAGGGAGGGAGGGAAGGATGAACAGATCAATGGATGGATAGGTGGATGGATGGATCGATTAAAAAAAAGAAACGGACGGACGAATGGCTAGATAGGTTGCTGGATGGATGGAAGACAAAAGGAAAGATGGATGATTAGTCAGTTGCAAGAATGGAACGACGAATGGAAGGACAGATAAATCGACGAATGGATGGATTGAAGGACAAACGGGCGTATGGATAGACGGACAAACCAACAAATCACTAAATCTGTCCGTCTCTCTGTCTGTCTGTGCGTCTCTCTCTCTCCTCTCTCTCTCACGCGCGCATGCATGCACGCACGCACGCACGCATTTACACACACACACACACACACACACGCACACGGTCAGAGTGCACACATTGACGTCATTGCCCACAGGGTGTGTGCGCGGAGAACGCGGAGAGCCTCTTGCGGGCGGCGACGACCCTGCAGATCAAAGGCATGATCACGCGGTGCGAGGAGTACCTGATGGAGAACCTGTCCGACAAGAACTGCATCGCCATGTGGAAGCTGGGCCGCACGCACAACTGTGAGGAACTGGAGGACAGGGCCTGGCCCCTCATCCTGGACAACTTCGTGGAGCTGTCCCGCAGCGACTCTTTCCAGGTACAGCCATTGGCCCAGAATAGTTTTGGCTAGCTTTGGGGGGGGGGGGGGGGGGGGGGGGGGGGGGGGGGGGGGAAAGATGCCCGATTAAAAGAAAAACTGATTTAATTCTTCATTCTCGACAACTTCGTGGAGCTGTCCCGCAGCGACTCTTTCCAGGTACCGCCATTAGCCCCAAATAGTTTTGCCTTAGCTGGGGGGGGGGGTGGGGGGGTGGGGGGTACCCGATTAAAAAAAAACTGATCTAATTCTCTCATCCTTGACAACTTCGTGGAGCTGTCCCGCAGCGTCTCTTTCCAGGTACAGCCATTGGACGAAAAATAGTTTGGCTTAGCTATGGAAGTTCCTGAGGGTTTTTTTTTTTTTGGTTTTTTTTAAACATTTCATTTAAAAACAAGAATAGTTCGGGTAAAAAAAATATATGAAAAAGGCCCACGTGAAGAGGAAAAAAAATCGTTAACAACAGATTCTTCGAGCAATTTCGAAGCAACTTTTCTTGGTTTGGGATTTTTCTTTTTTTAGTTCTTGTTTAACATTAGTCATAAAATTTTGAGGAACTTAAAAAAAAAAAATTCTAACATGTCAGTTTCGGTTAGAATTTATTTTTTTGTTTTTTTAATGATTTGAAAATCTGTCATCTGGATTGTTGACGTTATTTTTAATCAAAAACAAAGCAAAGAAGAAAAAAAAATCGACGGAATGGTCTTTAATTGCCAGATTATGTTGTAACGAGAAGAAAATCGTAAATTGCGTATTATTACATAGCTTTTCCTTTTTTTTTCTAATCTTTGCTACAGTCATGCTGAAGGTAAAAACTAAAGGGTTGATGGTTTGCTTGGCTTTGTAAGGTTGAGGGAAGAGAACAGGATTAGGACAGGGAAGAGGGGGTGGGGGGGGGGGGGGGGGGGGGGGGGGGGGGGGGGGGGGGGGGGGGGGTGGGAAGAAGAAGGAAGGGGCAAATGTATTATCCTGTGAAGTCCATTTCGTACCTCGGCATAGTGCTGTGGTCCTTTGATGCAAATATGCACCCTTAGAAGAGCACTGTTGTATTGGAAAAGCAGTAGTTGTTGAACTGTAAGCGATGTAGTCTCAAAGAACACTGTCGCTCTGTGACGTGCCTAGTACCCAAACAAGAGTGTTGTTGAACTGTAAGCCATGTTGTCTCAAAAGAACACTGTCGCTCTGTGATGTGCCTAGTCCCCTAAGAAGAGTGTTGTTGAAATTGTAAGCCATGCAGCCTAGTCCCCTGAGCAGTGTGTTATTGAACTGTAAGCCTTGTTGGTGCCCTGGCAGGACCTAGGACGTGGACGAGCTGGCCACCATCATCCGCGACGACGACCTGGTGGTGGGCAACGAAGAGCTGGTCTGCGAGGGCGTCTTCCGCTGGCTGGGCGCCGACTCCGAGAGCCGCACCTCGCACCTGGCCAACCTGATCGAGCACCTGCGCCTGCCGCTGGTGTCGCCCGAGTACCTGCTGAACATCTCGCAGCAGCGGAACCTGCTGAAGGAGGACATCGTGTGCCGGGTGATGCTGGAGGAGGCCAAGCGCTACCACATGCTGCCGGCCCGCCGCCAGGAGTTCACCTCCAAACGCGCCAGCTACCGCAACTCCTACGACCTGGAGGAGGTGCTGGTGATGCTGACGGGAGGCAGCAGCCAGGCCAAGCCCACCGAGGTCATCTGCTTCAGCTTCCGCCAGAGCAAGTGGTTCACCCTGGCCCCGCTGCCTTACGACCCGGGCGTGGAGTTCGCCGCCTGCACGTACGCCAACAACATCTACCTGTCCGGCGGCAGCCGCAAGTGGGGCAAGCTGTTCAAGTACAACAGCGAGAGCAACGACTGGCGGGAGTGCGAGCAGATGTCTCAAGGCCGGTCCCGCCACGGCATGGTGGCGGCGCGCGACTCCATCTTCGTCATCGGCGGCTACAACCGCAACCTGCCGGCGGGCAGCAAGGTGCTGTCCAGCGTGGAGCGCTACAACATCAACACAGGCAAGTGGTCCATGGCGGGCGACCTCCCGGTGCCCGTGGAGATGGTCTCCGCCTCCGTGCTGGGCGAGAAGATCTTCGTCTTCGGCGGCGCCCAGCGCAAACAACCGCAACACGCCAGCCATTCAGTGCTTCGACACCCGGGTCGGGCAGGCCACGCACTTCGCCGACCTACCCTTCGCCTGCCGCCTGACCCGCACCGTCGTCTGCGACGGCCACGTCTTCATCATCACCACGGACGGCGACGTCATCGAGTTTTCCGAGGAAGTCGGCTGCCGCACCATCGGCAAGATCGAGAACTTGGCCGCGTGCACTTCGGCGCCGTGCAGTACCGCGGGCAGGTGATCCTGATCGGCGGCAAGCGGCGCAACGACAGCGAGTGCGACACCATGCTGAGCTTCGACCCCCTCAAGGCCGGCGCCGAGACCCTGCCCGACAAGATGCCCTTCCCCAACGTCGTCGACTCCTGCGTCAAGACCGTCATCAACTCCTTCCACCTACGGCAGGAGTTCAACAAGTTGAAGCTAAAAGAGTAGTTCTCTCCCCTAGCTCCAATCCTGCAGCACTCTTTTGGTGGTCGGTCCTCCGGTCATCAAGGTCTGAAGAGTTCCTCAGATAGGAGGAAAAGAACTCTGAAAACAAACAGTTCTTTAGATGCCAAAAGCAAGAGAGTTCTTCTAATATGAAGAAAAAGGTTTAGATGTAAAGAAGACGACAGTTCCTGAAATAAGCAGCGTTGTGAAGGATTTACTTAAAAAGTGGGGGCCACCCAACCAAAACCAAAAGATTCTTCGTAGAGGTGTCATAGAAAAAAGAAGAAAAAATAGTGATTTAATGAATATGATAATAACAGCTCCCACTCTTCCATCTAGCGTCTTATAGTCAGTGTCAATGGAACTTGTAGATGACATTTAGAAACGCTCATAATTAATACCATAGGAATCATTTTCTGTCTCCGAGGTTCCATTGAAAATACCAGCAAAGCATTCCAAAAATACGGAAATTTACTGATTTTCTTGTTCTTTACCTTCAACTTTCAAACTAGAATATTTCTGTTTAGAAAGAATTCAAATTGAAATTAAAATCTTTGTGAGGATGTGTACATTTGATGTCGCAACATTTTCCATTATACCTATTTGCCAGGTATCACTGTCATGTGTTTAATCCGTCCAAATGGAGGTCATGTGATATTGAAAATAATGTTCATGTTTACACGCATAATATGCATGTTTTGTTGGTTGCAATGTATCAATAAATTTGATCACTGTACATTTTCAAAAAAAAAAGTCGACATTGGTTCTTACTCCCGTTTTATATCAGTTCTTGTGTCCTTAAGACCACTAGAACCATGTAGGCCTGTTGTGGTTTCTGATATTTTTTAATGACCATAGCTGTAAAGTTTCTGAAGCTGGTTGAGCCACTTTAAAAAAATAGAAGAGCCCAGTAACAGAAACTTGGCTAGATATGATTGTTGATCTATGATTGTTGATCTATGATTGTTCCACATCAGGCAGTTCTCCCCATACTCTCCTCCCCCACTCACTTGCCGCGCCGCCCTATTCATCCCTGCCTGTTCAACCTTGCTTTTTTATCACGGTATGTTGTATATCCAGTCATATTTCCACCATCAAGTTTCTTACTTCGTGTGAACATTCACTTGGCATGTCGCTCTTTCTATCCATTTGTTCCAACAGCCTAGCGTCCCTTGCTTTTTTACATTGTGTTTGTGCGTGTGGATGTTTACGCATGCTCGGTAGATTTCGTATGATTTGCTTGGTCTTATTTCCGGCGGTTGGTCGGAAACATACTTAAGCATTTTTTTTTTAAATTGGTAATCAGAATTGCCTCCCCTACATCCTCCATCCCATTCCAGGTCTTGACGTTGTTGTGTCGGTGTTGTGTCAGTGACGGCATGTTTGGTAGCCAGCGGTGTGGACCAGGCCGAGTGGTGTATACAGTACTTCACTCCTTTAACAATAAAACTGGTTGAAAATTAGAAAAGAAAAACTTGAACGTTTGTGACCGATTGAGAGAGAGAGAGAGAGAGAGAGAGAGAGAGAGAGAGAGAGAGAGAGAGAGAACAAATGCGTATGCACACAGGATCATATAAATAAACATGTACACTGCATGCATTCATGCAGACGCATTTTCAAACACACAAAACACATATACTCAGTCACTCACACACACACACACACCCTCTACACACACACATACACACACACACACACACACACACACACACACACACACATTCGCATACACACGAGATCCAAACTAACGTCATCCACGTTTAATGGCACAGTTTCAGTATTCCCGGAGTGGTGAACGCACTCCACACTAGGACAGAGCCTGCAGTTCTCCCTGATCTGAACGAAGTGATAAGCTTCCGACTCCAACTGGAGAAAGCAGACCTCCACCGACAACCAACGGATCCTCCCTGTGATCTGGAGCTGAGCAACCATCCCGCGCCGCCATGTCCTGGGTGACCCGTCACTGGCACAGACCTTCTGTGTCCCCCCCCCCCCCCCAGTTTTGTTCACATTGGTTTCTCTCTCTCTCTGCGTCATTTTGCTGACTGACGAACCGGCCAACCAACAGACACAGAGACAAACAAAACGTCACCCTGGCAGAGGTAATCATGTATTGATTTTTTTTTTACACTGTGGTACGATTATGTTAACAAACGAACACACAAACGAATGAACAAACAAACAGAAAAAAAACAGCCATATCATAATTTTCGGTATACGATGTTATTACTGTAACAGACATCAAAACCAAATATATCAACATGTTGCTCAGGAATAATATCTTGAAGAAAGTTATACATTAATATATAGATGCGATGACACGAATCTTATCAAATGGAAGGAAAAGTCATCTCACAATTCAAAAACACATCAATGGCAACGAAAACTCCATGAACATTGGACCATGATCGGGGGTATGTAAGGAAATCGTGACAACTGATCAATATATACAAGTTCTAGGGCGTAGTGGTTAGGGTCATGGCCGAGTGACTGGGAGGTTGGCCGTTTAAATCTTATGTCAGCGGACAAAACCATGGTGGGAGGGTTCCGTTCTCAAATGGCACTAAACGCCAACTATATGTTACGGACTCCAATGGAAACACTAAGACAAGACGTCAGCACGCAAAACCATACAAATACCTTCAGTTATCCGGTCAACCAGCCAGTCCATCAACTAGCCACCCACCGAACAGGCACGACCCCAACACAGTGTCTTGTGTTTTTATCATACAACTACACACAGACTATTATGCATCATTCTGGCCGACTTTGTAATGTCCCAACCATTAACGTCACGATCTACAAACAACGTCAAAGGTGCGATGATAAAATTACTGATATTTTAAAACAATTATACGGAGACAATTAATATATACAAATGTTCCCATTTTACATCTTACTCGTTACCCCCCCCCCCCCCCCCCCCCCCCCCCCCCCCACTCCTCCGAAAAAAGAAGCAACATTAACAAAAAAAAATGTTGTGTTAGACCATCGCTGAAGGCGGAATGTGTCTACGTTACCGGTAGGATTGAAACAAAAACTCTCTCTCACACACACACACACACACACACCCCCTCTCTCTCTCTGTCTGTATCTCTCTCTCTCTCTCTCTCTCTCTCTCTCTCTCTCACACACACACACACACACACACACACACACACACACACACACACACACACAATCTCGCTGACGAGGACTCTGGGAATACACAGTCTAGGAAGAAAGAAGAAAACCGATTTAGCTTGATGTACGCCTGTCTTGTGCATGAATACAAGCAGTGCGCACACAAAGTTCATCTGACAACTTGTGTCAGGTGTCGGTTTTCAAATTAGTTAACGAGAGAACGTTTGATCAAAGAGCTTACTTCTGCCACAAGAACTCTCTCTCTCTCTCTCTCTCTCTCTCTCTCTCTCTCTCTCTCTCCTCTCTCTCTCTCTCTGTGAGAGAGAGAGAGAGAGAGTGAGAGAGGAGAGAGAGAGAGATGTGGGTGGGGGTGAGTGAGAGAATGAGAGAGAGAGAGAGAGAGTGAGAGACACACACACACACACACACACACAGATCTAAAAAAAATAGGGAGGTCAGTTTTGCTTCCGTGGTCAAACTATCACATGCACGTAAATCCCAGACAACACTGTCCACGGTACCGAGTTACCTACCACACGCGCAGACAAAACACCCAAGCATAAAGAGCCCCGACACATAAAGATCCCTCCCTAACAAACAGGAAAGTTACGACAAGTTTGCCCGTTCACCCCAGACTGTGTCACACACACACACACACACACACACACCATGAAGGATGCTTTTTCAGAGGAGATTTCGTGCAGGGTGGCTGTGCCTCTTGTCTGCACTGTACGATGAGAACGCCTAACGCAAGTAGCGACGGTTCGGAGTTCTGCACAAGCGGCTGCTTCACCACAGGAGCACAAGCAGCGTCCTTGGCCCGGGCTTTCTGCTGGCGTGTCCACTCCTCTTGATGTTAGCTCTTGATCGTAACGTTGTCAGTCAGTCCTTCCTGAACAAGGGGTCCATTGATCGGAATCTCTTCCAAGGAATGCCGCGCAACTGACTATGCTAGGTGACAAGTAGATCTTTCTTTTTATTGTTATTATCCTTTCATCTGTTGATTTGTCTAACTGCGCGTGCGTGCGTGCGTGCGTACGTGCATGTGTGTGTGTGTGTGTGTGTGTGTGTGTGTGTGTGTGTGTGTGTGTGTGTGGCGTCGTGTGTGTGTGTGTGTGTGTGTGTGTGTGTGTGTGTGTGTGTGTTAGTGTGTGTGTGTGTGTGTGTTGTGTGTGTGTGTGTGTGTGTGAGTGTGTTAGTGTGTGTGTGTGTGTGTGTGTGTGTGTGTGTGTGTGTGTGTGTGTGTGTGTGTGTGTGTGTGTGTGTGTGTGTGTGTGCACGCGCGCGCGCGCGCTCGAGACCATTTCACAGCAAGAGACTTTTCTTAGTGACATTATGAACATGACTCCCTATCCAAAACCATTCCATTCCACAGGGCAGAGTGGGAGATGAACCTGTATCTCGCCATCATTCCCTTTTAAAACTGATAACGTTTACCCGAATCCTTCAACCAACGACAAGGATGAATTGCCTTGAAAATAGTCTTCAACATAACAAACAAGTTTCCCCCGTCCACTGAGACCGTGTTAATCAGCATCTCTCTCTCTCTCTCTCTCTCTCTCTCTCTCTCTCTCTCTCTCTCTCTCTCTCGTTCGCTCGCTCGCTCGCGCTCTCTGTCTGTCTCTCCCTCCCCCCGTCTCTTTCTCTTAATTAGTTTTAGAAATGATTGAGAAGAAAAAAACGCTAAGCGTTATCTGATTTGATCGATTTTTTTCCCTTTAGACTGACCATTTGCAGACGATCTAGTTTTGCTGCCTAAAACTGTCATACGGCTTAAAAAAAAAAAACAACAACAAACAAAAAACCAAAACAGTTGAACATGTCGTAGGCGGCGGGTAATAGGTTAAAGACCTGAAAACAAACTTGGACCACATAGAGATCATATCTTTTCCCAACGGATGATTTTCTGGTAGGAGGTAAACAAAATTTCTGTTATGGAAATTCAAAATTACGCTTGTAACGACGATATGTATCTGAGTGCATATTTCTTTCCCAACACAACCAAGTTTTTCATTTGTCTGTTACGATCTTACAATAATAAAGTGAACTGTTCATGACTTGAAATTGATTAAGATGTACAGGTTGGAAAATGAATCAGTGACAATCATTTCTAAAGGGAAAGGAGAGTTTGATTTGGATGCGATGACCATTAGAAGGCAGACAGTATATTTGACTTTCTTCTGCTGCTAGCTAAATTTCATGTCTACAAAATGTAAGTTTGAAGGAGAACAACCTCAACTCCAACAATATACTTCATATCTGAAAAGAAGATATGAAACTGAAAAATATGCCAGCCGTCTAGATATGTCTTAGCAGAACTTACTGGCACGATGGCATACATCTCTCTCTCTCTCTTTGAGGAATATACAGAACTTCGTAATGTAGACATGATACGGTTCTCTGCTTTATTCAATTGTATAATTTGTACTTTGTCAAATTTGCTGGTGCTTGTGTGTGTACACTGTTTATGCAAAAAGAGAAAAAAATAAAAATGAGTATACAGTTTTTTTTTCTCTACAGCTGTATGATGCTCAGGCCTGGCATACTTTATATGGAAAAGTAATTTTTATATCAGGAAAAATTATATGTTGGACATACTACATATTATTGCATACAGAGAAAAGTACACTTCTTACACATTGGCTCTTTCTAATTCGCAACAGATGCGCGACTTTAAACACATTATTGCTATTGAAGACAACATGCGTCTATAACCTGCGAACACCTGTCTCCGGAAGGACCAGTGATGACGACACACACTTAGGACAACCGTCACTACACCCTGAGCTTTGTTACAAAACAAAATAAAGCGAACAAAATTCTACACAAAACAAAAAAACATAGAAATTCAACAACGTCGTGGACAGAAATCCGTCAGAAAACTGAATGCCCTGCAACACTCTTCTGACTACGTCAACAATACAAAAAAACAAACAAACAAACAACAAAACAAACAAACAAAACAAAACCTCCCAATAAACCAAACCAAACCAAACCAAACCAAAACAAAAAAAACAAACCATGTCGACACGTACGTCCCTCACTGACGCTGGTCGCCTTAGGAACAATTCACACGAATCAAGGTGACCAAGATCCACTAGCAGATGCAGCCCTATACCCTCGTCTGTCTTGAGACATCACATCCTCCAGTCGCCGGACAGATATCATCCTCATCCATGCTGACACCATCCACAATCCTATGGCAGTCAGTGTTCACATTCATCCCGGGAAAAAAAAACAAACATCCCCTACAAAACACGTGCTCAGCACTTTCCACACACACCTCGACATCTATCCACACAAATCACATGAACTGGAACGCGAGTCCAATCTTCACATATGTCCCAGAAGATATGCCCACGCGACATCTATCCACACAAATCACATGAACTGGAACGCGAGTCCGATCTTCACATATGTCCCAGAAGATATGTCCACAAGACATCTATCCACACAAATCACATGAACTGGAACGCAAGTCTAATCTTCACGTGTCCCAGAAGACATGTTCATACATATGACATGCAGCAGGATATGTCCCATATTTAGGTGATTTGTTTTTCCCGGGGAAATAGGTCCGTACAAGTTCCCCAACACAAGAATCAGCTGTCCCAAATTCACATTTGTTCCCTGAAATACATGGACACATATGCCTTAATGCCTTTTAACGAACGTCACCTCTCTGGTAGAATACGTTTGTCCCTAACAGTGATAAAACACAATGAGTTTCCGTCAGAATTTTGGTTCTTTAAAAAAAAGAAAATCCACATGGGCATCGCCAAGAAAAGACGCTTTTTTCATCCATATAAGTCACACACACACACAGAGAAATGACACTCTTTGAAATAAGAAAAATAAATAGAGGATTTGATTCAAAACACATGTTATCACTTGTGACAGGACTCTATGCACAATGATCAATAGTTTTACAAAAGGAGAGTACTTCTCAACACACCAATATAGTGTTACACACACACACACACACACACACACACACACACACACACACACACACACACACAGGTGCGCGCGCGCGCGCGCGCACGCTCGCGCGCGCGCACACACACAAGCGCATGCAGGCCAACACATACGGACGCATGCACACACACACACACACAAAATGCGAGCGCCGAGCCTGAACCTTCACACACACACACCATCCACAGAAACAACACACAGTCATACATGATCCATCTCAACTGATAACCATAGTGTACAGTTTTCATTGTAATGACGGATTTTCAGTCATGATGATGATGATGATGATGATGATGATGACGATGATGGAGATGAAGATGATGATGATGATGATGATGATGATGATGATGATGATGATGATGATGATGATTGTTCTTATTCTCTTTTCTGTAAGCAGAAATGGTGAGGGGATGGGGGTGAGGGTGAGGATGAGATTTGCCGATCAAGAATGCCAGCAGGTAGAACTGCTCTGCATAACGTCAATAATTCTTCTATACATCTTTCCTTCCGTGCAAGAGACGGGCATCCACACACACACACACACACACACACACACACACACACACACACACTGGCCGGGAGAGCCCGTCATCTACGGTCATACACACTGAACTCTACCGCCTGTCTATACAGGCAGTGTCCGCAGGAGTATCAGCCTGCGTACGCAGAAAAAAAAACAAAGAACAGAAAGACAGGGCGCCAGAAGGAAGGCGTTCAGTCCTGACGGCAGAGTGACAGGGTGTCCCTGATGGTCCGTGAGGTGACGGAGACTTCACTGGCTGACAGGGTGTCCCTGATGGTCCGTGAGGTGACGGAGACTTCACTGGCTGACAGGGTGTCCCTGGAGCTCCGTGAGGTGACGGAGACTTGCTGGCTGACAGGGTGTCCCTGATGGTCGTGAGGTGACGGAGACTTCACTGGCTGACAGGGTGTCCCTGATGGTCCGTGAGGTGACGGAGACTTCCCTGGCTGACATGGTCCGTGAGGTGACGGAGACTTCACTGGCTGACAGGGTGTCCCTGATGGTCCGTGAGGTGACGGAGACTTCACTGGCTGACAGGGTGTCCCTGATGGTCCGTGAGGTGACGGAGACTTCACTGGCTGACAGGGTGTCCCTGATGGTCCGTGAGGTGACGGAGACTTCACTGGCTGACAGGTGTCCCTGATGGTCCGTGAGGTGACGGAGACTTCACTGGCTGACAGGGTGTCCCTGATGGTCCGTGAGGTGACGGAGACTTCACTGGACTGACAGGGTGTGACGGAGACTTCCCTGTCCCTGGTCCGGGAGGTGACGGAGACTTCACTGGCTGACAGGGTGTCCCTGATGGTCCGTGAGGTGACGGAGACTTCACTGGCTGACAGGGTGTCCCTGATGGTCCGTGAGGTGACGGAGACTTCACTGGCTGACAGGGTGTCCCTGATGGTCCGTGAGGTGACGGGAGACTTCACTGGCTGACAGGGTGTCCCTGATGGTCCGTGAGGTGACGGAGACTTCACTGGCTGACAGGGTGTCCCTGATGGTCCGTGAGGTGACGGAGACTTCACTGGCTGACAGGGTGTCCCTGATGGTCCGTGAGGTGACGGAGACTTCACTGGCTGACAGGGTGTCCCTGATGGTCCGTGAGGTGTCCGAGAGGTGACGGAGACTTCACTGGCTGACAGGGTGTCCCTGACAGGGTCCGTGATGGTGACGGAGACTTCACTGGCTGACAGGGTGTCCCTGATGGTCCGTGAGGTGACGGAGACTTCACTGGCTGACAGGGTGTCCCTGATGGTCCGGGAGGTGACGGAGACTTCACTGGCTGACAGGGTGTCCCTGATGGTCCGTGAGGTGACGGAGACTTCACTGGCTGACAGGGTGTCCCTGGTGCTCCGTGAGGTGACGGAGACTTCACTGGCCGACAAGGTGTCCTGGTGCTCCGTGAGGTGACGGAGACTTCACTGGCTGACAGGGTGTCCCTGGTGGGTCCGTGAGGTGACGGAGACTTCACTGGCTGACAGGGTGTCCCTGGTGGTCCGTGAGGTGACGGAGACTTCACTGGCCGACAGGGTGTCCCTGATGGTCCGTGAGGTGACGGAGACTTCACTGGCCGACAGGGTGTCCCTGGTGGTCCGTGAGGTGACGGAGACTTCACTGGCTGACAGGGTGTCCCTGATGGTCCGGGAGATGACGGAGACTTCACTGGCGCCTGTTGCTTGTTGCCTCCCCCTCCTGTCTGGACAACGGCTGGGCAAACACGGAGCTCATCAGGACAGTCACACACTTTCGACGCTCATTTGCCGTCAAACATGCTTTCTCTCCGTCACGCTTTATTTCCGTAGAAGATCAAAGTGCGTGTAATAAAAAGAAAAGGAAAAAAAAAAAAAAAAAAACGTCCCCCCCCCCCCTTCTCACAATGTACTTCACATGCCAAATTCACACACAAGCTGGAGCACCTCATGGTCTTACTAATGGACCGAAAGCAGCTCTCCTTCCAAGGGAAAGTCTCTGCAGCGGTGTTGTGACGCAGGGCCCTCAACTCCAGGGCTGTCCACGGCTGAGCTTTAAGAATCCTCTCCCCTGGGATATCGGGAGGCTGTTCAGGACTGGGATCCTTTGAGTCTCCTTCACAATATTCACTGTGTTCGTCCCTTGCAGGGGGTGAAGACAGGTCCCTAGCCCGCAGCGCTACTGGTTTGACCCGCGTTAGGGTAAGCGTCCTCACCATGACGGAGTGTCAGCACACACTGAGCCACCACTGCCTGTGAGGTGGTTCCAGCTGCTGTTTGGAGAAAGAATCAGGCGGAGCGCTGCTCCATGCAGCAGAGTATCCTGTGCAAATGCTGAGCAGATCCATGTCTCCGCCTTGCAGTCTGTTTGATGGTCAAAAGACCCGAGTAGTTGGTGGAAACTGCTGACAGATGAGGATGACGTAGAACGGCCCTCTGTCACTGATGTCAGACACAAAGAAGGCGACTAATGGCGACTAACACAAAGATGGCGACAAAGAGCAGTCCACGAACATGTATCGATAAAAACGCATCGCATAATGTTACAAGATTTAAGGTTACTGATACTGCTCCACCAACGTTTCAAAACTGAGCGAGACAAACGTTAGAGAAAAAAAAAAGGGGGGGAAAAAAAAAGTGAGAGATTAAAGGCTATGGATATTGTTTCACCAACTCTTAAACATTGAGCGAGACCAACGTTAAAAAAAGTTAAGGTTATTGATTTTTTTAAAAAACTAAACTTTAAAAACAGAGAAGGAGAAACGTTAAATAGCCGAGATTATGACAGTGTCTCACTAACTTTTAAAAACTGAGAGACTAAAACATTCAAATACCCCACTGGAATCATTGCGCAATGACTCTAAAAGGGATTCTGCTTGTCACTAAATTTTCTCTCTCTCTTTTTTTTTGCGTTATAAATCCTCAGTGCCACAGTATGTGCTACAGTTCAGTTCTCTGCTGGTCAGATCTGAGTTGTCAGAAACCATCTGACTTGATGACGTGAAGGGTCTTCAGTGACTGGGTCCGCTCTTAAGAAGAAGAAGAAACCTCTGTCCGCAGTAAGTCAACAAATGAGATCCACGAAGAGGCCATATGCTCAGGGGAGGGAAAGAAAAAAAAAAAAAACACTCTCGACTGCATTTGTATGGAACACGTGTGGTGACCACGTCTGACCAGTGCGTTGGGCTAATGCGTAGGACAGACATATGCAAAGTCGTAGCCACGAGACCCTCTTCTTAGATTCTCTCATCTTGGTTATCAATTTATTTATCCATCAGCTTTAAATCAAGCACAGTGTGGTCTCAAACTTTAGCGGATGTGGTGTAGCGTATATGGACTAGCCCGCACGCAGTGACGCCTCCTTGGTGAAACTGAACTGAAACTGGTAGAGAAAGGGACCCGCCAAGACCAAAGGAAAGAGCTGTTGAGCCGCAGACACTGTGGTCCACCGACGGTTGAAGGAACAGGTCTATCACTTGACAACAACAGGGCTTTCAGGTGACAAACGCCCCACGTCCGCCCCGCCATCTCTCCGCTGTGGGAACACCATGCGTTGAATCCCATTCCAGAAACAAAGCCTCTCAGCTGTACACTCATCGCTGTTTTTGACAGTTAACCTCTCGTTTTTATGTGTTCAAATTGGTCGGTATGCGGCGTCTGAAGTATACACCTTTCACTAAATTTAACCCGATATTTGATTTCTTCCTGTGTTTTCCGATTGTGATATGTTGTCCGCTTCACGCCACACCGAGTTTCACGTGCCCGTGAAGGTCAATGTGCACAGGGTGACGGCGATGTACGTCAAATGACGGTGTCATCTGTTTCCTCAGGTGACGACGAAGACCCACGTCCTCCCGTGATGGTGATCTTTCAGTTGACGCCGATCCCCTGGTCCTGCCAAGGCGGAATCTGCTCTGGGGACAACTTCAGTGTCTGCAAAACCACCGAACGACATGATGGGTCAAGCTTCGTTCAGCAGGATGCAGATTCAATGCACCAATTGCACATGTAGATTACGCACGTGCAAGCATCTCGTCTCACTCGTCTACACATACTGTCTCTCTTGTCAACCAGCCTTTGCCTTCCAGTCTTTGTCTCCTCCTCTCTCTCGCTTCAATGCGCGCACACACACACACACACACACACACACACACACACACACACACACACATTTGGGCAAAAAAACAAAGCGTACATAACTTTGTGCACGTCAGTGTCAAATGTGAATATGAATCGGTGCACACTGGTAATGCTAGAACAATCACATGTACAGGGACACACACACTCGAGCCTACACATGCGAACGTACAAGCACATACACAAGCACGCGTACACATACGAGCAGACTGCAACGTATGTAAACATATGAACACCCCCCCCCCCCCCCCCCCACACACACACACACTCTGTCTCTCTCTCTCTCTCTCTCTCTCTCTCACACACACACACACACACACACACACACACACACACACACACACAGAGTCTTTTACACACATATATCCACCACCACCATCCTAATACACACACACAACACACACACACACACACACACACACACACAGAGTCAATGACAACCTACCCTGTCCCAACTTACCGGCAACAGTTTTTGAGCTGTCAGGGTGAAATCCACTCCAAAGTACACGGTTGTGAAACAGGGTAAGGAAATAGCATGACAAACAAACAACAAACAAAAGTAAATATCAACACGACTAACCCCCCACCCTCCACAGTCCTTCCTCTTTCAGCAAGAAAACGAAGCAGAAGATGATGATAGTGATGATGATGATGATGCCAGTGATGATGATGATGATGATGATGATGGTAATGATGATGACCAAACTGAAGATGAAAATCAATTAAAGATGAATCTTAAATAAATGTCAGCGAACCGCCCAGAGAAACGTGGACAAACGAGTCACAAGACAAACCACAACGCGTTTCGACCTCTTAGGTCTTCTTCAGGTGCAACAAACATGAAACAAATAACGAAAATGCACTTAGCTTTGATCGCTTCTGTGTTCAGCGCAAGAAAGAAGGCGTTGATTCAACGCCTTCTTGCATCTGAAGAAGACAGAAGAGGTCGTCGAAACGCGTTGTGGTTTGTCTTGTGACTCGTTTGTCCACGTTTCTCTGGGCGGTTCGCTGACATTTATTTAAGATTTGTTTAGATTTCCGCGCTGCTGTCGTTTCACTTTGCAACTCAATTTAAGATGATCATGAAGAAAAAAGACACAAAAAGAGAACAAACAAAGCGAGGAGGATGGAGAGAAGGGGGGGTGGAGGAGTAATGGTAATCAAGATAAAGAACAAGATGAAAATGATGTAAAGACTAGGAAGATGAAGACAAGGAAAGAAAAAAAAAAGAGAGAAGAAGAAGAGACAGTAGGAGACGAAGCCGAGAGAAACAAGGGGAGCAACTCCGCGACAGTCCAGTCCACCAAACCTGGTCACGAGGGGGGAAAAAAAGGAGGATATGTCTTGTACTTCCCCTTCCGCTTCATGAGCACGTGGGGAAGAGCATGCGCAGAGCCTTGTTGCACTGCATGCCCCAGTGAAACACTTCCCCTTCCGCCAGGCGCGCCGCCAGCACGTGCAACACGGCGTCACGTGAGACGCCACGGTCCACCTCCCCACTCCAGTACAACAGACCTGATGGAAAAAAAAAGGTAAGGTACGGTAAGGTAAGGTAAGGTAGGTGTTGTTTATATCCTAGCCGACCGCAAAGGGCCATGTCAGGGCTGTCACCGCGTTGAAGTCAACTCACAAGTCTTATAAAAAAACAAGCCAAGCCAAAAACGAACAAGAAAAAAAAACACAACTCACTCACACAACTCTTTACACATCGGAAATTTTGTTAAAAATCTTTCTTCTGTAAAATCTTAGATTACATCAGATGGAAAATTTTTCATCTCCCTCAGAAATTCAAAGATCACATCAGGTGGGACATCGCAGAACAAGGTTTTCATGGAGTCTGCTGCAACATGTTTATGTGCCATATCATGCAAGTCCCAACGCTCCAGAAGAATATGTTTCACTGCGAGTGGCACATGACAAGACATGCACCACGGAGCTCCTTCACCTTTTAAAAGACAAGAATGGGTGTAAAAGCAGTGACCTGTATGCAAAGGGCACTAGTGGGCGGTCTGTGAACAACTGGTTCTTAGGTCACTGGCTAATAGCACGTGAATCTTACCATTCGGTACACAAAGTGGCAGTTTGGGAAACACTGGAGTAAAACTGGCGGCAGGGAAATGGGGAATCACACTTGCTGGTCCATATATGTCTCTCTCTGTCTCTGTCTCTCACTCTCTCTCTGTCACTCTCTATATATATATATGTACATAAACATGCATATATTCATCTATCTATCTATCTATCTATCTATCTATGTCTATATCTGTGTGTGTGTGTGTGTGTGTGTGTGTGTGTGTGTGTGTGTGTGTGTGTGTGTGTGTGTGTGTGTGTGTGTGTGTGTGTGTGTGTGTGTGTGTGTGTGTGTGTGTGTGTGTGTGAGAGAGAGAGAGAGAGAGAGAGAGAGAGAGAGAGAGAGAGAGAGAGAGAGAGAAGGGGGGGGGGGGGGGGGACAAAACCCATTTTGTGTATTTTTTAAATCCTAAATTTCAAGCACTTTGAAAACACACACACACACACACACACACACACACACACACACACACACACACACACATACAATAAACTAATAAATTCCAAGGATAAGTAACCGAGCACCATTCCAGCAACTTACAGAGCAGCTTGGTGTCGCAATGACTGCAAGAAATATTCAATTATAAACAAAGCTTGCTCTAACGTCTCAGATTCATTCCAAGAACCGGCCCTCAGCACTTGTGTCTGAGGAGGTTATCTTTTCATCTTCTCTACTTTTCACAAGAAAATGTAGCTCGTTTTGCTCTTTCATGATTTTCTTTTGCTTCTTAGGTGGCACCTTTGGTGTCTTTTTTTCTTCTTTTTTTTTGTTGAAAAGTCAACAAACATACAATGGTATTGCACACCAGCCTTTTTCTGGGATAGCATTCTTCTTAAAACCGAAAAGGCAGGGGATCAGGTAACTACTTTCCGCAGTTATTGAGGGAGAAACTATAAGATTTCAAAATACCAGTATTTAACCAGGAGTTATATGTTGGTGACTTTTTTTCACCATTGGAGATACCAGTATTTGACCAGGAGTTATATGTTAGTGAGTTTTTCTCACCATTGGAGATTGTCTCCCATTTGGAGACTATAAGGTTGCTGATGGCTCATGTTGAGAAGCACCCATTATTCTCCATTCACCCACTCAAGCACATACTGTTAGTTAGACAGAATTATCTACCACTGCAGATATGAATGCTAATCTCCCCCTACGTCTTCAATCTAAGACATAAGAGCAAGCTTTGTTCATAATTGAATACATATAATATCCCCCTCTCTCACACACATACACTATATATCTATCTCTGTGTGCAGCATACCACGTATACACTGACTTACCAAGAAAAGAGGCGTTGCATATCAAATGAATAAGCGAACCACTATAAAGGGATTCGATGAAGACATTCAACAACAAGCAGGCGACAACAACATCAACAAAACCCAAAGAACACTCATAACTATTACCACGCCCCTTACCAGGAAGATGCTCCAACAGTTGCTCCAGGTCCTGCGTCATGTCCCGCAAAGGGCGAAAACTCGTGCCGTCCACATGCACGTGGTTTTCTCCCTTGGTATCCTCCAGCGCGGGAATCAAGGACAGCCCGAAGAAGTAAGTTCTGATTGCTGGGTTAAGGGAATGACCACAGAACGAGACATGGACACTGAGTAATGCGGAGAAGGGACACCTCACCCCTCCTCAAGCCTTCCCCCCCCCCCCCCCCCCCCCCCCCCCTTCTTAAAAAAAAACCAAAAACCGCATTTCCGAGGTAGTCCAGTAAACCACTGTTTTTGTTTGTTGTTTTCTTTTTGTTTGTTTTCTGGAACCATGAATATTATTGAAACGAAATTTTAAGCATGTTTGAAAAGAAAAGTTTACTGTATGTCCGCAGATCTTAGTTTCTTTCTGTACACTATAATGCTGAACATCAAGAAAACAAAAAGAAAATAATCTGTGGCGTCATTGGAACTATACACTTTTGACGAAGCGAATCTTGGAGAAGCCATACTCTTTAACACTGAAGAATACGGGCAGCACACTGACCATGGGTCCTGTTGCCCTGCATCGTCGATGTCAACTCTTCAGGCGTCTGTGACAAGCACGGGTCTCGCACGACCCTGCCAACACCTGAGCAGGGATAAAGGCAGTAGAACACACACACACCGTAAAGTCTGAGACAAATGGACGAGTACCAGGGGACACGCAACGTTGGGCGTGTGCAGTCAACCGCGACGTCCGGAGAAAGTTAAAAGAGAAATCAGCTGAGAAAACTGAGATTGGAGTGTTGGGACTGCTGGTTTCACTTGGTCAAAGAGGCGTCATTGCACTGATGCAAAATGATCCATGTCCGCCCCGCCGCAATGGCTGAGGTGTACGGCCACAACGCTGCACTTTCAGCAGAGGCCTTATCTACGCATACACCCGACATTCTGGACTGGCTTTCAACACTCTCACTTGTACATGACAGTTCAGGGGAAGGGGGGGTGTGGGATGGGGCGGGAATGGATGGGGTGGGAGGGGAGAAGTTGAGGGGCAGGGACGCATTCATAACGTCTAGTTGGGATTCGGTAGAATCGATATCAACATATACCCACATACAACTGTCACTTTTTCCATGTGCTTTTACGTTTGTTACAGAACTGAAATTTCAAATTTATCAGTACAGTTGTTATCTTTACCCGACACTTTCATAATTATTGTTGACTTTCAAAACGGAGTCGCTGAGGGCGGAAAATGAAGCAAAATTTAGAAAGACAGGGGGTTAGTGACCGCCAAGACCCCCAGACAAACAGAGTACAGGACATGATACAATGCGTTTTGACCTCTTGGGTCTTCTTCAGGCGAAAACAAATAATTTTAAAATAATTATTGTTGATCAAAGTTTTTCTCTTCGCCTTTTGGAGAACTGGGATTGAGCGAGCTATGCTACCGTTGTCATAATGGATGAAACCAGAGATCTCTGTCCGGTTGAAGAAACGTGGCACCTCTCTCTGTCTGATCCATTATTCGTCACAATGGAATCCTCCCACCCGACCCCTTCCCCACCCCCTTCCCTGCTATGTTCCTGTGCGTCAACAGAGAGAGAGAGAGAGAGAGAGAGAGAGAGAGAGAGAGAGAGGTATTCAAACAGGCTGTAGTCGCACATGAAGGGGTGTCAGCAGAATTCTGTCAGAATAGTGCAGTTGTTATAGCTAATGGCAAGGATGATAACACGACAAATCACTGAGTGACACCGCCATCAGCAAAAATAAAAACAAAGACTTCCAATCAAACAAATTCCATAACCAAAGAATTACGCCATCGAAGTTTGGGGTGCACTTATACATGATCATTTAGAAGAGTATAGAATCATGGTGATATCTAATTATTGCGCAGCTCTTTGAGAAAAGAAGAAGAAGAAGAGAAGAGAGAAGAAGAAGAAGAAGAAGAAGAAGAAGAAGAAGAAGAAGAAAGAAGAGAGAGAAGAGAGAGAGAGAGAGAGAGAGAGAGAGAGAGAGAGAGAGAGAGAGAGAGAGAGAGAGAGAGAGAGAGAGAATTTGGTGGGTTTGTGAATAAATATATAAACCAAAAAAGAATATATGTGAATTTAAAAATAAAAATGTGTGACATAAGAAACACACACAACAACCTCCAAGCATATCATCATGATCATGATCATGAATTACACAGACAGCGCCCCAGTTACTCTGCCCACCCCTTGCCCGTGTCTCTATCGGGTAAAAGGAGAACCATCACAACTAAGGCATCTAAATCACTTCTCCATCAACAGGTTCCCTCCGTCTCTGTCGGCCACTTTGGCAAGTACTGAGAGTCACTTGGTGCACGTGCGCGCGCGCCTGCATGTTCCTCTTGTTTGAATAACGAGTGATAATTCCTGATGTGTAGAAGTGTATTTAACACATGAATATATGTTACATTTATGTTTTGCTTCCCGGATTTGTTGATTTGATTATTCTCCATGCTCCAAAAGGAGTGAAAAAAATTGATTGAGAGAAAGAGAGAGAGAGTGTGTGTGTGTGTGTGTGTGTGTGTGTGTGTGTGTGTGTGTGTGTGTGTGTGTGTGTGTGTGTGTGTGTGTGTGCACGTGCGCGCGCGCGTCTATTTGTGTATATATGCATGTGTATGTATGAACGTGCGTGTATGCGTGTGTGTGTGTGTACTCTTGTGGGCGCGCATGTGCGTGTGTATATGAGTGTGCGTGCGCGCGCCTGCGAGTGTACGTGCGCGCGCGCGTGCGTGTATGTGTGTGTCCACATGTGTGCGTGTATGCGTATGCGCGTATGTGTACCTGTGTGCGCGCAAGCGAATGCGTTTTTTAATATATATTACGAAATACGTACAACACGGAAGCAAAAGATAAACATAATTTATAAGGCTTTATGCATGTGTGTAGGATTTGGTTTAGGGCAAACCTAAAGTGGATCAGCTCTTATAAATAAAATTTATCACTCACATCTAATCCTTAGACATACGTACACGCGCGCGCGCGCGCGCGCACGCATGCACACACAAACACACACATACACACACAGCACACACACACACACACACACACACACACACACACACACACACACACACACACACATGCAATCTAACCTTGAAAGCGGAATTCCCTCTTTTTCGGGGGGAGCAACATGTGGGGGGTTGAGGGGGAAGTGGGGCGCGGTTTGTGTGTGTGTGTGTGTGTGTGTGTGGGGGGGGGGGGGGGGGGGGGGGGGGGGGTTACGAGTGTTGTACAATTTAGAGCATAGAGTAATTCTATCATATTGCGTTTGAAAGAAAAAAAATCTGTTGCTCAAACCAATGTAGACTTATTATACTGGCTCTGCAAACAATACACATCTGCTTTTCTACAAGCCTGTTATATCTTAAACAAACAAAAACATACGAACAACACAAAAACAAACGAACAAAATCAAACCTAACAAACACTGCAGCGTTTTGACCTCTTGAGTTAGCTTACATTTGCTATGCTATCCTATCATCCAACACCGACTGTCCGTTATGAAGTACAGGTGACACGATCTACCTGTTGTATGTCTGAGCAAAGACCGAAAACGCAGAAGAAAAAAAAAAAACCAAAAAAAAACAAGGACGTCATGGAAACAAACGGCAGCGTCTACAACTGAGGAAGCAACCAACGACCCAGAACGTTGACAGCTGACACAGATCAGACATATTGCTAATCTAATACACAATACAAAACTGTCAAATGAAATGTTGACAAATATGTCTTTTTCAGACGTTCAAACTTACACACACACAAATGCAACCGTCAGCCTTTCCTCGATGGCTGTCGGCAGCAGAATGAAATGTTTGACAGCGGAGTTATTGCAGATGAGAGCAGACGCAAGAGAGCTGAATCATTTCTTAGTATTCTATTTGTTTTCGCTTGCCGTCTTTGTTTGTCTGCCTGTTAAAGTCCCAACAGCCGAAACGCGTTGTTTCTAAACTGGCCATTGTCTGTCCCCTTCGTTTGGCTTTGGATTCGGATTTATGTTGCTTACATGGTTGCATAACATGGGTGGTGTATGTTGCATAAGATGAATGGTGTAGTAATTCAGTGCAAAATACTAACTGTGGCGTGTGGTCTGTGTGAGGGAGGCAAAAGGATACTTTTTGAACTTGCCCTTGCGCTGGGCCAGGCAGTGGGGGAACAGATCCCTGACGGCACGGTTCATAACATGGGTGGTGTAGTGATTCAGTGCAAAATGCTAACTGTGGCGTGTGGCCAGTGTGAGGGAGGCAAAGGATACTTTTGTGTACTTGCCCTTGCGCTGGGCCAAGCAGCGGGCGAACAGGTCCCTGACGGCACGGTTCATAACAGTGGGGGGGTGGTGTAGTGATTCAGGCCAGTGCTAACTGTGTGAGGGAGGGGCAAAAGGATACTTTTTGAACTTGCCCTTGCGCTGGGCCAGGCAGTGGGGGAACAGGTCCCTGACGGCACGGTTGCAGGCCGGACCCCAGTGCTGCACGTCAGGCGTCTGCAGCACGCAGCTCACCCGGTACAGCAACACGTCCCGCGACACACTGCTGCCCTTGCCGCTGGCCGCTATCAGCCCTGCACACACACGTCACCGGCGTCACTACACTTCACATAGGAACAAAGGCACGTCACAGTCTTCTGAACTGTCATAATGGAAGTCTGGGTAGCTATCAGCCCTGCACACACACGTCACCGGCGTCACTACACGTCACATACAGGAACAGAGAAACGTCACAGTCTTCTGAACTGTCATAATGGAAGTCTGGCAGCTATCAGCCCTGCAAACACACACACGTCATCGGCATCATTCCACATCACATAGGAACAGAGAAACGTCACAGTCTACTGAACTGTTATGATGGAAGTCTGGCAACTATCAGCCCTGCAAACACACACACGTCATCGGCTTCATTCCATCACATCACATAGGAACAGAGTTATGAGAAACGTCACAGTCTACTGAACTGTCATAATGGAACTCTGACCAATAGAAATGATTTTTGACAGTCGATCTTCTGTCAACTATATACCAACTCGTTGAGGACGCTCAGAAGACCTGAAAATGGAGAAAAAAAGAATCTTCAATGTTTCGGTCATAAACCATCTTCAGGACTGATGACTTGAAATGGAAGACAACAAACGTTTGGCCTCTGTCAGCCCCGCATCTTACGTCATGGGCATCACTCCACGTCACACAGGAACAGAGAAACGTCAGAGTCTACGAAACTGTCATAATGGAACTCTGGCCGCGATCAGCCCTGGAAACACACGTCATCGTCACCCCTCCACGTCACAAACGAAACGATGGAAACATTTGAAAACATTTGAAACGTCTAAGTTTCTCGTAATGGAACTCATTTTCGTCCTGAATTTCCTACATGGAAACAATCATGTTATTAATGAAAACAGTCATTTTTTGTCTTGGCAGCTGTCAAATTTCTTCAGGAAAACTGTCATTTTCTTCGTTAAGACTCTCTCATCTGTACATTTAACGCCGTCCCTTTCAATAAGTTTTGCACAGGGATACTGGGCCCAGCATCACCTTAAAAACCACCAAGCGAATCGCTGAAACTGAGAGCACGTGATCTTTACTAACCAACTCTGGTCAGTGTAGACTTTTCCGAGCGTCAAAATCCGAGAACTTTGTGTAATAAGCGTTAATTAATTTGAATCAGCCACGGGGTTATCCATTCTTTCAATTGCTAAGATCAACATTTCCATCGCGCGCGCGCGCGGCACACACACACCGCAACTCAAACATTGCAATGGCCTTTGTGTTATTAATGCTTTGTTTACGAAGACAGAAATACACAAGAGAGGAATGAGATAAGAAGAAGAGGTAGGGGGGGGGGGGGGGGGGGGGGGGGGGGAACGGGAGGAGGAGCAGGAGGGTGGGAGAGGTGGCATCTCTCTCACTCACAGGAAGGGCAAGCAGGGGAAGTGTGGGGTGGGGTGGACTGGGGTAGCGTCGGAGTTGGGGTAGTCGCTGCATGTTCTGAGATGGTCATCCTCATGATACATCATCACAGACTGCTCCATGTCATCAAAATTGCTCTCTCTCTCTCTCTCTCTCTCTCTCTCTCTCTCTCTCTGTGCGTGCGTGCCTGCGTGCATGTGTGTGTGAGTGTGTGTGTGTACATGTGTACGTGTGTGTGTGTGTGTGTGTGTGTGTGTGTGTGTGTGTGTGCGTGTGCATGCGTGTGTACGTGCGCGCGCACGCGCGCGTTGTGTGTGACTGTTTTGTGAGTTCCCCTTTGGAACTGTACAGCAGTGAAAAGAACAACAAACAAACAGACAGAAGGTAAGATGGGGCAAGGGGGTTGCCATAGGAGAAGGGGGTGAAAGGGAGGTAAGACATGGACCGGGTGAAACCGGGTTTAAAAGACTATTTATGTACATGGACATTAATTGCCTTTCTGAAAACTGGTGTACTTTCCGAAAACGTTCATTACCGTTAAAAGAAATATTTCTAATGCTTGATACGAAACTTGTGGGTTTTTTTTTTCGAATAAAAATCGTAATTTTATAAAAGCTGAAAACCCGCATCATCTCATTTTCGGAAACTGTAATAATGCTCCCTACATAAAACGGTCACTTTGTTCGTGAAAACTGTTCTGAAGCGAAGGACGGTGAAAACTGTTCTGCAGAGACATCAGGATGGAGATCATTTACAGAATCTGTTTAACAACAACAACAACAACAACAACAACAACAACAACAACAACAAGAAGAAGACCATGCAGATGGAAAGGAGAGCAGGAGAACAAAAGGAGAGGTCCGGGGGGAGACTAGTTGGGGGGAAGGAAGGGGGGGGGGGGGGGAGAAAAGGTGGGAAGGTAGGGGACCCTTTAGCAGAAGCTGCAGAATAAACGTTGGGATCATAACTTCTTTCCCACTACCATCCATGGCTAAACGGTCCAAGTTTTAAATGAAATGATAATTAATTGTTTTCTTGCCTTCCGGTTTAATAGCATGTCACAATATTATCCAGGAAACAGTTCTTATGATTCACACAAAAAAAAAAAAACAAAAACCCGTTGAAAACGGCTGACTCGTGCGCGTTAGCACTTCAATACGTTGGATCAACAGGACGGCTGACGGCTGGACATCATTGATGTAATTACGGTGTAATTACGGCTCACTGCGCATTGATGTAATTACGGCTCACTGCGCTCATAAAGACTGATAATTATCATGTTCTTTCTTTACACCGTGAGACGCCTTACACGCGTCAAAAGGTGGGGAAATTGTTTGTTTTGATGGCATAGGAAATAGAAGTTAATATTCATGGAAAACACTTTTATGCGATCGATGGCATTTCAGTTCAATTCTTGTTATCTACAGCTCAGCCGACCGCAGAGGGCCATATCAGGGCAAACCACCGTTTTCCTGGGTGTGCTTTAAGCCATGAACTGCAAGGCCGATGTGGTTCAACCTGCATTTCTACCATGTGGCAACACGTCGTGTGACAAACAACAGCTCGAATCACACACAGCCAGGAATTCTGAAGACTTCGTGACTCGTATCTCCAGGAATAATCACCATTCATTGTTTGTTCGGTACGACTCTTGTGAAATCGTTCGTTATGTCATTGTCATCGTCATCATCGGAACCACCGTCCTTGTCAGCGTTATTACACTGAGGCAATAGTTCTCATCACTAATGGGGAAGACAAAAGGTGCCGATAATTGGTTGCAATTACAAGAAAAGTAACTGTATACAGTAATGTCAAATTCAAGGAAAATGGTAATGATCATTCGGTACAAAGTAGAAACATAAAGCATTGCTGATTTACCATAATATCAAAAGAACAACAACAAAACATGGGGGAAAATAACAATCAAACACGTACACCCCAAACACACACACGCCGACACAACGACACACACACACACACACACACACACACACACACACACACAACACACACACACTGGTGACAACGGTGAGAGCAGAAACAGTGACATTATTAAAATATACTTTGACCACATTTTCAAATTTAAAAAAATGGTGATGATGAGGGGGAGGAAGAGAAGAAGAAGAAGAAGAAGAGAAAGAAAGAAAGAAAGAAAGAAAAAAAACCCAAAAGGTTTACAAAGTATTACTGGAACAAAAAGAAAGAAAAAAAAACAAAAGCCATGAAAACAACGCGCAACTAATCATCAAACAGATCAACTGTGAATCACTCATTATCTCGCTGAAACAACGATTATTATCGACTTTTAACCACAACAATAATTCCGCCCTTTACCGTGAAAAACACCTAGAAAGATGAAGTAAGCACCAAGACATCAGCCAGCTGAAAGCAGCAATGGAGCCATGTTGCAGGCTCCGACTGACCTACTGAAAGCAAGAATGACTGTTGTTAAGTACAGGAACTTCCCCGAAGTTGGAGTATGGCTGCCTTAATGGCGGGATAAAAAAAAAAAACAGTCATGCACACAAAACTCCACTGCCTACACAGGGGGTGTTCGCAGGAGTATTAGCCTGCGTATGCAGAAGAAGAAGTACAGGAACAGGCGAACTAACAATGCATGCATAAAAAAAGTGATCGATGACTGCACTGCCCACCACTACGCTCGTGTTCTCGGCGGTTCATCGATCACGGAGCGACAGGGCTGACGTTGAGATCGGTGAACCAACAGACCACACCACAAACAAAGGCGCACAATCACATTTGAAGAGAAGAACATGACAGCACATACCGCACCATGTGAAGCGGAGGGGGGGGGGGGGGGGCAAACTGCAGAATGGAGCGGAGAGGGAATGGGAGGATAGGGACAGATGGGGAGGAAGGTGGGAATGGTGAGGAGAGATGAATAAAAGGTGGGTGGGGGGTCAGGAATATGGTAATAACAGGAGACAAAGAATGTGATTTTTTTTTCTCTCGTCAGTTTGAGATTTCAAATGGGGAAGACGCTCAGATGTCTCAACCCTTCCGTCCCTTCCCCTGAAAGACAGAATAATGAAAAAAAAAAAAAAAGAAGAAAAAAAAAAAAAAAAAAAGAAAAAGACGAAGGTAAAACAATATATACATACAATATATACATTTTCAGTCCTTCCGTCGACATAGCAGATCAATGGTCTTTATAGATATTTTCTTTTCAGCCCATGAGTAAATCAATATTGTTTACTGACGTTCTCCTTTCAGTTTATACCGATCAATGTTGGGTTTCCCCCCCTGATGTTTTCCCATCAGTCTAAGGAACAGATCAATGCGATTATGGATGCTTTTCTTTCTCAGATTAAGGAAATCAACGTTGTATATCGACGTTTCCCTTCCGGTCTACAGAGCGGATCGATGTTGCTTATTGATGCGTTCCTTTTAGTGGGTGAACCACATCAGTATGGTGTCATGATTTTTCTTTTCAGTCTACAGAACAAATCAATGATGTTCACTGGCGTTTTTGCTGTCAGTCTATGGGACAGATGTATGCTGTTTGATATTTCTCTTTCAGTCTGAGGAGCAGATCGATGCTGTTTATTGTTATTTTCCTTTCAATCTTTTCAGATCAACGCTGTTTCTAGACGGTTTTTTTTTTCAGTCTATAAGGAAAAATTAACGCTGTTTATTGATGTTTTCCTTTCAGTCTATCAGGAAAAGTCGATGCTGTTTATTGATGTTTTCCTTTCAGTCTATCAGGAAAAGTCAACGCTGTATATTGATGTTTCCTTTCAGTCTGTAAGGAAAAATCAATGCTGTTTATTGATGTTTTCTGTTCAGTTTATCAGGAAAAGTCAACGCTGTATATTGATGTTTTCCTTTCAGTCTGTAGGAAAAAAAATCAATGCTGTTTATTGCTGCTTTCTTTTCAGTATATAGGGGGAAAAATCAATGGTGTTTACTGATGTTTCTCTTTCAGTCCATAGGGAAAAATCAATGCTGTTTCTTGATGCTTTCTGTTCATTCTATAAGTAAAAAATCATGCTGTTTCTTGATGTTTTCCGTTCATTCTATAAGTAAAAATCAATGCTGTTTCTTGATGTTTTCCGTTCATTCTATAAGTAAAAATCAATGCTGTTTCTTGATGTTTTCCGTTCATTCTATAAGTAAAAAAAATCAATGCTGTTTATTGATGTTTTCCGTTCCTTCTATAGGTAAAAAATCAATGCTGATGTTTTCCGTACATTCTATAGGTAAAAAATCATTGCTGTTTCTTGATGTTTTCCGTTCATTCTATAAGTAAAAAATCAATGCTGTTTATTGATGTTTTCCGTTCATTCTATAAGTAAAATCAATGCTGTTTCTTGATGTTTTCCGTTCATTCTATAAGTAAAAAAATCAATGCTGTTTATTGATGTTTTCCGTTCATTCTGTAAGTAAAAAATCAATGCTCCGTTCACTCTATAAGTACAAATCAATGTTGTTTATTGATGTTTTCCGTTCATTCTATAAGTAAAATCAATGTTGTTTATTGACGTTTTCCGTTCATTCTATAAGTAAAATCAATGCTGTTTATTGATGTTTTCCGTTCATTCAATAATAGTAAAATCAATGCTGTTTATTGATGTTTTCCGTTCATTCTATAAGTAAAATCACTGCAGTTTGTTGATGTTTTCCGTTCATTCTATAAGTAAAATCAATGCTGTTTATTGATGTTTTCCGTTCATTCTATAAGTAAAATCAATGCTGTTTATTGATGTTTTCCGTTCATTATATAAGTGAAATCAATGCTGTTTACTGATAATTTCCTTTCAGTCTCTACAGAAAAAATTATTGCTGTTCACTGATATTTTTCTTTCAGAATGCAGTGAAATATCAATGATGTTTATTGGTGTTTTCCTTTCAGTCTGTAGGGAAAAAAAAAATCAATGCTGTTCATTGATGAATTCTTTCAGTCTGAAGGAAATATCGGTGCTATTTATTAACATTTTCCTTTCAGTCCATGTGGCAAATCGATGCTGTTTACTGATGCCTTCCCTTCAGTTTATGTAGCGTCGCCTGTCACTGAAGTTTTCCTCGCGGTCAGTGGAGCAAAGCGCCGCAGTTTATTGTTTCTCTTTCGGTCTGTAAAGCAGATCAATGCTGTTTATTACTGTTTTATTTTCAATCTATGGAACACTTCAGTGCTGTTTATTGCCATGTTCCTTCCTGTCTGGTAGAGCATAACAACGAAGGCAGATAGAACAGTCAAATGAATCAAAGTTTCAGCGTTCCCTAAGGAGGCGTCACTGCGTGCAGGCTAGGCCATATATGCTTCACCACGTGTTGTGCGCCACGAGATCTACAGTGTGTGTTCTGGCTAAAAATCTAATGAATAAATGTTAGAGGGTTAAGAGATAATCTTGGTGCGAATTTTATCGGGGTCACCCGTTTCGATAAACTGATGAGGATCGTCGTTGGACGACCGTTGTGATGCCCTCTGACAGGACATCTCCTTCGCGCGATTAAGAGATCATTGTCGTCAGTCGGTGGTGACCTGCGTATGCTGAATCAGAACAGGCACCACTGAACACCACCGAAGTGACTCGGCAGCAGTGCAGTGTCTCCTCTGGTGGGTTGCCTCATGACGACGTGATATGGTCTGCTCCCTGTGGATTGCCGGTGCAGGGGCTGTGGCTGGACAAGCCGGATTGTGGCTATGGATGGGGAGGGTGTTAGTGTAATGCTACTGAAGTGGCACGGAAAAAAAAAGGGTAAAGAACGGGTCTGGGGCAATGGACTATACAGCAGGTGCTCGACTTGCTCATCAATCCTATGCTGGTCAGGTCTTGAGCGATAGATTTCCTGCTATGGTCTGCACTACGTTTGCATAACGTCTGTGTGTATGACTGCTCGTGCGTTTGTAACTGATGGGGCACACAGTGAGATAAGCGGATTTTCGAGAGAGAGAGAGAGAGAGTCTGGTGGGTATTAGTTTGTATGTACTCTTCTGTTTTCAATACATCAAATGAGTTGGTAACGGCCGCTCCTCCCCCTCCTCCACTTCCCAAACACGCACACATCGTGTTACGCACACATCGTGTTATATGACAAAGGGAGGGAGGAAAGGGAGGGCATGAAATGTCATTCTGAATCTGACTTTGAGAAAAAACGTACGAGTGTAAACTGCTCCTACTCCCACATTGTCTATTTGTGTGTGTGTTGTGTGTGTGTGTGTGTGTGTGTGTGTGTGTGTGTGTGTGTGTGTGTGTGTGTGTGTGTGTTTCTTCAAATTTCATCGTTATTGATTTATGTAATCGAATCAGGAAGGCAGTCAAAAACAAGATGTATCTGCATTTTTTTCTTTACTGACACACTAACAGAGACTTCATAATAGCTGACATACAAATAGAACCAAAAGGGGAGAACGGAAACCATTTACTTACGACATCCTATATATAATACCCTAATCGAATTCAGATTTTAAAACACAACGAAAAAAAAAAAACAAACAACTTTATTATGATAAAATATCGTCGAAGGCTGACGAACAGATCAGCGTGGTGACAGAGTGACGGACAGGAAAGAAGGCGGATGATAACACAAAATACAACCGTCAAATATTTCTAGTGGAATGCATCTATACACGCTGAGACAGAAACACATTCATAATAAAATCAAACTGAAAACAGCAATCCCGCAAAATTAGAAACAGACGGGGTATACGTTGATTACAAAACCAACTTAAAACAGCAATCCTGTGAGAAAAAAAAACAACAAACAAACAAAACAAAAACCCCACATAAATTCTCAATATAACCTTTTTTGCAGACCTATTTGTCACGGAGGCCATTTCACAGACCTTCCTAAAATACTGAATTAACAGTCAGGCAGACAGACTGACGAGCACAGCCATGCAGTCACACTGACAAAGATGAATATCCAGACAGACAGACAAACACAAATATCCAGACAGACAGACGAACACTAATATCCAGACAGACAGACAGACAGACAGTCAGAGAGACAGGCAAACACAAACATCCAGACAGACAAACACAAATATCCAGACGGACAAACACAAGTACCCAGACAGACAGGCACACACAAACATCCAGACAGACTGACTGAAAAACACAAATATCCAAACAGACAAACACAACTATCCAGAAAGACAAACGGACTGACACACACAAATATCCAGACTGACTGACAGACTGACAAACACAAACATCCCGACTGATTGACAGACGGACACACACACACACAAATATCCACACTGACTGACAGACTGAAAAATCAAATATCCATACTGACTGACGGACAAACACAAATATCCAGACAGACAAGCACAAATCTTCAGACAGACAAACACAAATGTACAGACTGACAAACACAAATATCCAGACAGACAAACACAAATATCCAGACAGACAAGCACAAATCTTCAGACAGACAAACACAAATGTACACACTGACAAACACAAATATCCAGACAGACAAGCACAAATCTCCAGACAGACAAACACAAATGGACTGACAAACACCAATATCCAGACAGAAAAACAAACAAAATCTCCAGAGAGTCTGACACAAATAGACTGACAAACACAAATATCCAGACAGACAGACAAACAATATCTCCAGAGAGACTGACAATCAAACAGACTGACAATCCAGCAATCCAGACAGACTGACAATCACCAGCAATCCAGTCCGACTGACAATCACCACAATCCAGACAGACCGACAATCACCAACAATCCAGACAGACCGACAATCACCAACAATCCACACAGACCGACAATCATCCACACAGACCGACAATCACAACACATCCACACAGACTGACAATCACCAAACATCCAGACAGAGACTGACAATCACCAACAATCCAGACAGACCGACAATCACCAACAATCCAGACAGACAATCACTAACAATCCAGACAGACAGACAATCACCAACAATCCAGACAGACTGACAATCACCAACAATCCACACAGACCGACAATCACCAACAATCCAGACAGACCGACAATCACCAACAATCCAGACAGACTGACATCACCAACAATCCAGACAGACTGACAATCACCAACAATCCAGACAGACTGACAATCACCAACAATCCAGACAGACCGACAATCACCAACAATCCAGACAGACCGACAATCACCAACAATCCACACAGACCGACAATCACCAACAATCCACACAGACCGACAATCACCAACAATCCAGACAGACCGACAATCACCAACAATCCAGACAGACCGACAATCACCAACAATCCAGACAGACCGACAATCACCAACAATCCAGACAGACCGACAATCACCAACATCCAGACAGACTGACAATCACCAACAATCCAGACAGACCGACAATCACCAACAATCCAGACAGACCGACAATCACCAACAATCCAGACAGACAATCACTAACAATCCAGACAGACAGACAATCACTAACAATCCAGACAGACAGACAATCACCAACATCCAGACAGACAGACAATCACCAACAATCCAGACAGACCGACAATCACCAACAATCCAGACAGACCGACAATCACCAACAATCCAGACAGACTGACATCACAACATCCAGACAGACTGACAATCACCAACAATCCAGACAGACAATCACTAACAATCCAGACAGACCGACAATCACCAACAATCAGACAGACCGACAATCACCAACGAAGCAGACCGACCTCTCAGGACGTCTCTGATCTTGGTGACCTTCCAGCCCTCGCTGTTGCTCTGCCCCTTGCCGCTGTCGGTGACGTCATCGGCCTCGGGCAGGGCCAGGCCCGCCGCGGCGGCCCACAGCGGCCGGTCCGAGTCCCTTGGCCATGTCGGGCCGGCCCCAGTCGTCCAGCACCACGCCGGGGGGAAGAAGCAGGGGCCCCTGTCCAGCGCGAAGCTCTGCTTGACCAGCATGCCCAGGACACTGTGGTCAGGGGGCGGGGAGAGGGTGCACGGGCTGGTCAAGGAGCTGGGGGAGTCCGCGCCGCAGTGCTGCTGCTTCACCGTCACCCCTGCTGCTGTTTGTCTCTCCTGTTCAGCCAAACCTTGTTTGTTCTGCTGAGACGCAGAAGAGTCCGTTCCCGATTCATGTTTTGTTGCAGATTCTAACACACGTGATTCACCTGCTTGTTCAGAACCTGTTCCCACGTCTGAAGAGCTCAGACTTGGATCTGGACTGCTGCGGGTGTTTAAGGCTGAGGCAGGGTGTTGGAGACTGGTGTCGCCCCCTGACGGCGAGTTGTCATCCGACGGGCGAGTGCCGTCAACGCTGTCCACGTCGGACAGGTTTTCCTTGTCTTGGTCCGGTTCTGACCAGCGCCTCTCCTCACGTTGGTCGGGGTGGTGGTGGTGGTGGTGGTGCGTGGACTCGCCCACATCTTTGTCAGGATGCCGTGGTGACCCGGCGTGCTGCTTGTGTGGTCGATCTCGACACGATGCTGTGGACTGTGTGCCGTCAAGATCGCCGGTTGTCACCAGCGGAACGTCATGACATCGTGGTGCTGAGGATTCCCAAGCCTCTTCATGACCCGAACATTTATGTGGAGTGTCCAGTCTAGCACGTTGTTGCCTGACGGTCCTGAGGAACTGCCACAGCAGGGAATGGTGAGGTTCGCGTCCCCGGTGTCCTGATGTGTGATTTTCCCGTCAGACTTGGCCGGCGACGTGGACGAGGTTCTGGTCAGTGATGCTGAACTGTTCTCCGACACGGTCAATGACTCTGTGACCGGCGTGGAAGGCGCGGGTCGTTTCCTGCCTTTCTCGCACGTGAGGTCACAGGCGCCACTGTCACTGTGGTTGGACACTGTCCACACACTGAAGTTGCCGTGTTCTAGTCTCTGTCTGCTGTTCACCATACACTGTTCGTCGGATTCCCTCTTCAGGCTGCTTCCCGGAAGATGCGCCGGTGACGTCCTGACCTTCTCCATACAGGACTCTTTATAATGGGGGTGTCTTTTCTCCGAGCACCGGACGTCTGTCTCGGACTGTTTGGTGGACTCCTCAGAGTCGGACTGTCCCCCGGGCTGGTCCTTCAGGCTGAAGTTCACGGGGAATCCCCACACGTCCCCCCCGCCGCCTGGCCGCCGCCGCCATGATTCAAAATGGCAGACATGTCGGGGTGGTCCCGGAAGAACTTGTTCATCTTCTCCACCAGAGAGTGGTCCGGCCTCAGAGCCGTCAGCTGGGGCGCCATCACGGGCACCTCCTTCAGCGGGGACCTCAGACAGGCCTCACGTGCCGCGTGAGGGGCCGTCCCGTGACCTTTGTTCTTGCCCACCATGTTGACGGTGTTGTGGTGCCGCACGCCGTTGCAGTGCACCTGGAAGGCGGCTTTCACCTGGCACTTGACGTTGCACACCTGGCAGAAGTACACGATGCGGCCGCCTTCGCGGATCAGCTTGGTGTAGCGGCCGAACTCCGGGGTGAAGTTGGGAAACCCGTTGAACGTTTCCTGGGGGCAGCCTCCGCCGAACAGAGGACTGTGCCTGGGGTCGACCTGCTGGGGGTGGTGAGGGGGGGACAGGGGAGAGACGGCGGACAGCACGTGCAGTGTGTGAGGACTGTGTGCGGAGGAATGGTATTGCAGGGTAGCCAGGGGCGTGGAGGAGGAGGGTCTGAGGCCGGAAAGCTGAGGCTTCACGTCAACTTCGCCACCGTCTTCGACACCGTTTTGTTTGTTGTTGTTCTGCCCCTTTGTAGGCTGAGTCAAATCATCTCCATCTCTCTGGTCGTCTGTAGTCTTCTTTTCTTCCACCTCTGGCTTGTCACTGCCATCGCCACAATCTGGCGGACGTGGTGAAGCTGGCCGTTCCAGTTCTGTCAGCTGCGGACCAGTCCGACTAGAAACTCCGCTGAGTGCCGCGGCATTGTCTAGTTCTGGGCCGGAATGAGCTTCAGTCAGGTGCGCCTGAAGATCGGTGTGAGTCTGGAAGTGGAGGTAGCAATGGGCACATTGATTTCCAGCCGTCTGCTTGGCCACATGATGCTCCTTCACGTGACGTAGAAAAGCGCCCTGTGACGTCAAAATGCTTGGCAGAGTTGTACACAAGGAGCACTTGTACAGGATCTCAGCGAACGTGAGTAAATCTTCGTCCCTGTTGACTCTCCGTACTTTGTTCACAATATCTGTTTCATTTTTCTCTGTGTGTTCCATGTCTCGGGCAAACTTGACGTCTGGTTCTCTACGGTGGATCCCCTGCGCCATCTTAGCCACCTTGTGACTGTCTCCGATGTGATTCGGCGACGCCGACTTCCGGTGACTCTTTCTGGGCTGTTCTTTAAAGCAGTTCACCCTGTCCCTGCTGGGTGTCTTCTCGTCGTTTTCCTTGTGGCTGTCTTCAAGGTCCGGCATTACTGACGTGCTGCCCGCGCGCCCTGTCTGTTGTTGATCAGCGAATCGCTCCTTTCAGTTGTTCCATGCCTGGGGAGGGGTGGCGGTGGTATGAGAGTTTTCTGTTTTGCGTTATCGTGAAACAATACTGCCCGTATCTGGACAGAAGCCCTGCTGTATTACCACAGTCAACGGCACCATGTTACTGACGTTCTTTAACAAACAAAAAAATTAAATAAACATCGTGGGTATGTTCGATACAACCTGCGGAGCAATATATCACAGGTGTTCTGTTAAAAACTGTATGTTCTCTATGAACCGTGCGGGAATACGGCATAGACCTTCTGCTGAATTTATGATATATCCACCACAGGAGTCCCTGACAAACAAAGCACAGGGACCATCAAATTATTCCTTTTTCTTTTATCATCAATATCCAGCACTATCACATTATAGTACATTACCACTCCAGTCTTCAGACCGTTGTCACGTCAGGATTCGGTTGGCGAACACCGTGATGAACACAAGAGCTTGGTAGAGCGTCCCGGTGAGCTCCCTACACGGAGCAGGACTCGAGGTGCCGCCGAGTGCACACGTTCCCAGCCTGACTTTCCAGTGACGGCAATCCACACACCCCTAATCATCCTCAGCCCAGCCACCCGCTTCAAACCGATCAA
>JADBJO010001079.1:442500-455000 GCA_016801955.1 Conus betulinus
CTCAGTCACCTCGCTTTGAAGCTAACTTTCCAAGAGATGTTCCTTCGCCTTGATTTCAGTGTATTGTGCTATTTGAAACGCCAACAAAATGGATGGTTCAATATGGCGAATAATTATCATACTCTAAATGATGGATGTCTGACTATTCTTTTAAACACTATTCCATGAATTTATTTCTTGTGATAACTACATCCATTCCGTTCTTTTACAATCTGGCTTCGTCACGAAATATTCGTTCTTTTAATTCATACCTACACGACGGAAATTCGGTGGGGAGGGAAGATGGATTGACAAGAAGGTGAAGGAAGAGTCATTATCGATGGAGGCATATGAACACATGCCGGAAAACAACGACGCTCTTTAAAAACAAAAAAAAAAAAAAAAAAAAAAAAAAAAGGGGGGAAAACAAAAGACTTGGAAAGAAAATACTCCATAAAACGACGAGACTCTGGCTGTGAAACGTGAGATCTGTTCATGAAAAGCTGATCAGACAGAAAAGCCAGGTAAATATTCAATTAGAAAAAAGAAGTCACAGAAGGACTAATCATTATACACTCCTCTTTACAACACTATCGATAGCAGCTGTTGTTGTGTCCATTACATAAGGTCTTAAAAAGTAACTGTCTTGACAACAGTTGTTACCGAATCCGTCAAATGATACGTTAACATAACGTGTTTTAAACTTTATGGACAGCAGCTGCTGTTCCGATACCCACGATACATTATGTGAATAACAAAAAACCCGTACAATAGCAATTAATCCAATACCCGTCAGTAAAAATAAGAAAAAAAAAAAGATTTGATGTAATCGATAGCGGTTGCGTATGCCTTTTCTTATCAATTGAAAATACTGACAGCAGATGTTCAAATACTCGTGCTTCAAGTTTTCGTTTGTTTGTTTGTTACATCAAGCAAACAACAAAACCGTTCCTTACATAATCCGGATCCCTTCAACCGCTGGAACAGCTGGGAACAAGGTGAAGCAGATGATGATCATCCTAGTAAACACACACACACACACACACACACACACACACACACACACACACACACACAAACTGCCACCCAACCCATCATTCATCAAGCACACAGCTACCCATCCAAACCCCAACCAACCAACCAACAACCTGTCATGCAGACAGACAGTTCAGACTGCGTCCAGTGGTGGACCTTGTACACAGTTCCCCGAGTCTACTGCTGGCCTGCAGCAGCGGAACTAACTCGTGAATCACTTTAATGAACGAAGCCTTATTCTGGAGGTGGGATGGACTGTAGAGAAGGGGGTGGAGGAAGAGGTGCTGGGAAGAAGGCGGGGGGGGGGGGGGGGGGGGGGGGGGGGGGGGCAAGAAAAAGGTAGTGAAGAGGTAGAGAATACTGGATTGCCAGAAGGAGGAGGCGGGCTTGAGGGTCGGGTGCTCAGAGAGAGAGAGAGAGAGAGAGAGAGAGAGAGAGAGAGAGAGAGAGAGAGAGAGAGAGAGAGAGAGAGAGAGAGAGAGAGAGAAAGAAAGAGAGAAAGAGAAAGAGAGAGAGAGAGAGAGATGAGGATTTTGGTTTGTCCTTGCTGTTCTGCTGACTTTCTTCAAATAAAATGCCAGAAGTGACGGAGCGATAAACTAACAACAAACGACAACAGCAGTACAGCAGCAGCAACAACAACAACAAAAAATCATGATGATAATAATTAGGACACTCAGACTTCCGCCTGGCTCGAACAGATTTGGCATCAATCCCAGAATTCCATGGGTTCGGCCTCGGGGCCAGCTTCCGTCTTTCCACCCAGTTCGGACCAAACTGACTCTCAGCAGTGGTGGCTGATCTTGCTGAGCCCACCCTTTGTGCGCAGCTAGGACGTGGACCTCCACCCACACTGAAAAGGGATCGCCCCGGGGCCACTGTTCTATCTCTTTTCCACCAGCTTCTTCGTTCAAATTGGCACGGTCGTTTTTGGCATCATCATCTCACAGACAGACAGACACACAGCAGACACGGGTGAAAAACATAATCTTGGAGGATGATCCTCACCATGCTCCCAAGGCAAAACACGCTTTACAACGAGTGCGCGCGCGCATATACACGCACGCACGTACGTGCTCTGTTTATCCACTAAATCTGAACATTCTGAAATAAAAGGAACGAGTGAAAAATGGTCCCCGAGAGCTATTCTTTTTTAAAGACGATAATGCCGTTGTGATGAAACGGGAAATATTCGGTTTAATCAACCTTCAGATTCTGGACAACGGAAACTGATGCCGTTTTACATGCTGAAAAAATAAATAGGGGATAGAAAAAACAAACGCAGGCTAACTATGCCTCAGTCATCAGATTAATGACTGGGTAAAGGTTTTCTTCTTCTTCTTCTTCCCTTTTTTTTTTTTTTTTTTTTTTTTTTAAAGGGAGGGGGGTAGCGGTTGGTGTCTTCGAACGTAAACAGAAGTGCAAAGACAGCGTTACAAGATGCATGCACAACCTATCACTAGCAGCATAACGTCCTTCTGAAGAGGAAGACAAGTGACCATTTTCATAGGAGTTTGCTCATATCTACAAGCCATTATCGATGTCAGCCTCAATCGACTTAGATTGTTATACCATTTGATAACATGTACCACGCGCTTTAGGTTGCGTTGAGTTGGGCAAGATAAAATAATCCGTGTTTCATCTTCTTGTCCTTTTGGCAGATTATACATTTCAAATCAACATTACTGTGTGTTGTGTGATGATATCGATATTCTGCAATGCCAATAATATGTTAACTGAAATGTCTGGCTAAATTCAATAGAAAATACTTTTTTTTTTTTTGTTTCAGGTAAAGTACATGTTCTTTAAATGCTGAAATTTGTGATATTTCTAGCATGGAAATCCACTTCTTGTAATATGCCTGTGGCAAATTTCTGTATAAAGATTTGCAGAACCTCGTCAATGCCTTGTTCACCTCAATCAACCCATACTTTCCAAAACCCAAACATATCAATTCATAACCAGCAGTTGAAGCCCTAGTTTTCGTATCATGTACCTCTGAATGAAAAAAAAAAACCAACAAATCTATAGTTTTTTTTTTAATGAAATTATCTCTATCTACTCATTTTCCTTAATTTTAACCAAAATATCTCACTCACTTGATTTTATAAATCTTACAGTACCTCTTCATTTCTCCCTCTACAAACCTATCAGGGTCTCGTTTTACGTACGCCTACGATCTTTTCACAACAAACACGACAACCTTGTCGCACTAAAATGCAGCATGATCGGGTCCCCATAACTCTGAACATTAATGCACAATAGACTTACGGTCCCCATAACTCTGAACATTAATGCACAATAGACTTACGGTCCCCCCATAACTCTGAACATTAATGCACAATAGACTTACGGTCTTCATAACTCTGAACATTAATGTACAATAGACTTACGGTCCCCATAACTCTGAACATTAATGCACAATAGACTTACGGTCTTCATAACTCTGAACATTAATGCACAATAGACTTACGGTCTTCATAACTCTGAACATTAATGTACAATAGACTTACGGTCTTCATAACTCTGAACATTAATGCACAATAAACTTACGGTCTTCATAACTCTGAACATTAATGCACAATAGAGTTACGGTCCCCATAACTCTGAACATTAATGCACAATAGACTTACGGTCCCCATAACTCTGAACATTAATGCACAATAGACTTACGGTCCCCATAACTCTGAACATTAATGCACAATAGACTTACGTCCCCCTAACTCTGAACATTAATGCACAATAGACTTACGGTCCCCATAACTCTGAACATTAATGCACAATAAACTTACGGTCTTCATAACTCTGAACATTAATGCACAATAGACTTACGGTCCCCATAACTCTGAACATTAATGCACAATAGACTTACGTCCCCATAACTCTGAACATTAATGCACAATAGACTTACGGTCCCCATAACTCTGAACATTAATGCACAATAGACTTACGGTCCCCATAACTCTGAACATTAATGCACAATAGACTTACGGTCTTCATAACTCTGAACATTAATGCACAATAGACTTACGGTCCCCCCATAACTCTGAACATTAATGCACAATAAACTTACGGTCCCCATAACTCTGAACATTAATGCACAATAGACTTACGGTCCCCATAACTCTGAACATTAATGCACAATAGACTTACGATCCCCATAACTCTGAACATTAATGCACAATAGACTTTACGGTCCCCCCCCTAACTCTGAACATTAATGCACAATAGACTTACGGTCCCCATAACTCTGAACATTAATGCACAATAGACTGAATGTGTGAATCCACTGACTTCGGTAAGACAGCTAAAAGACTACTTTTTAATTTACACTGACTTTGCAAAGTGCACGACAAAGCGTTTTTTTCCTTGAGTTAGTTTTGTTTGTTTGCTTTTCTGTTTTCTGTGTGTTTATTGGTTTTGAACGGCTGGCCAGACGCAGTCATGACATGCTACAGGAAAGTGAATTTTGTATTTGGATACAGTCTCAAAAGGCAGATACCCTCCCCCCCCCCCCCCCCCCCCCCCCCCCCCCCTTCCTGTAGATAATTATGCTACTGTGATTTACATTGTAGCTGTCGCTTTACGAACCGGACTGACCTTACCTGCCGCCAGTGACGGTATAAGACAAGCAGGCCACGTCACAATCCGACAACAATAGGAACAGCTCAAACTAATTCAGCAGAAATGTGACCCAATATCGCCGCTTCCTAGTAGCATGCGATGCTAAATCGGTGAGATATCAAGAGATATTACACGACTACCCACGTCTTGCTTCACCTAACGAGCGCCGTGGACGCAGTCAGGAAGCTCCACGTGTAGTTCTGTCTTTAACATTCACGTTCATGTTATGAATATTACCGAAACGTTTCAGTTGTCGTTGATTACAGTTTTTTTTTTTTTTCAAAAGTGTAGACCACAGTAAAATTTCATCTATGGAATCCAGTGCTTTTTTTTTTCAAAATCAATGAAGGTTAGCTCAAGTTGTGATTACAGAGGAAAACTGTTTTTCAGTATTAATGGCATCGTGAATCGTCAAGATGCACTAGACCCTCTGTAATCCTGTCCTTGTACACCTGTCGAACGATCAAGTTCTGTTCTTCATTCTTGACATCTGTTATTCATGATGTTACTACATATTCCACAACTCGTGGTGCAGCAATATGTCCCGTAGGTATTCAGCTTATTTATGTCACCCTTCTTGAACAAAAGCAGTGAGGTCTAGTACCCTGGGAAAGCGCCTCATGAAACAACATATTACACAGTTTAAGCTAAAAAAAACAACACCAACAAAAACAACCCAACAGCATTAACTCATTTCGCAGCATCTTTCAATGTCTCTCCCATCATGTCATCCAGGCTAGCAGCTTTTCCATTCTTTGTTTTTCTACTTGTCAGCATTGGGCGCGCTTCTGTTGATTTTGGGGGGGGGGGTGTTACCGGAGTGCGCTCTTCTCCATTGTCATTCAGAGTATTGCCATCATCTGCCAAACTGGTAGCAAGCCCGGTAAAAATGGTAACAGCTTTATTACACAGTTTGATTACTATTTGCTTGACGTTTTGAGTGCACACTTACGCACGCTTTCCCAAACTGTCTTTGTTTAATGATAATAATAATTTAATTCAGAAAGAGTGGGGGTTAGTTGCCGCCAAGGACATTGACAAACAAAGTACAGGACAAGACACAACGCATTTCGACCTCGTGGGTCTTCTTCAAGCAAAAAAAAAATAGATCACATTTAACATTTAGGACAGTACAAACAAAGAACGAAGAGAGACTTATCTGATATCCATGTGGTGTGCTGTGAAGAATGGCCGACAGAAGGAAATGACCGAAGGAAATGACCGAAGGAAATGGTCATTTCCTTCTGTCGGCCATTCTTCACAGCACACCACATGGACATCAGATAAGTCTCTCTTCGTTCTTTGTTTGTACTGTCCTAAATGTTAAATGTGATCTATTTTTTTTTGCTTGAAGAAGACCCAAGAGGTCGAAATGCATCGTGTCTTGTCCTGTACTTTGTCAATGTCATTGGCGGCGACTAATCCCCACTCTTTCTAAATTTTGCTTCGTTCTCCGCCATCAGTCGCTCCATTTGGAAAAAAAAAAATCAATTCATTTAAGAAAAAGGTGACGCCAGTCCCTCGTGAGGCTCCAGGCGCCATTACAATATAAAAGCCGAACGTGTAAGAATGAAGAGAAGAAAGGAAACATAAGATTAAAGCATACAAACTACAACATCATAGGACCAACATACAGTTAAAAACATAGATATATGCAGATATATATATATATATATATATATATATATATATACATAAACATAATCACCCCCTACACTCTTTGCCCGCCGCTTCTCCCTCCCCCCTCCCCCCTCTCTCCAGCACACACAAACACCCAAGACATATTCACACACACACACACACACACACACACACACACACACACACACACACACACACATTGAAGAAGCAAGCTTTACCAACTACAACTCAATATCCTTCCTTGCTTGCGAGATTTACGCTTAAACTTTTCCTATCAAAATAACAGGCGTTAATGTCCGCTTTCGTCGTCTTTGTTTTCTTACAAAAATAGTAAACGGTTCTTTGCTTTGCTTAAACAGCCATTGTTTTATTTCGTTGTTATTTCATAATAATAATAACAAGGATAATAATATAATAACGATGATAATAATATACTAATAATGATTACAATAATAATAAAAAAAAGAACCCTAGTATTCATTTTTATTACTATCATTATCATTATTGTTATTTTGCACTCTGAAGCTCAATTACTGTCTTAAAAAGGTAACCATTGAAAAGATCGAATCACATTGAAAAATACCTCAGAGAGAAAGGAGAGAAAGAGAGAGGGGGAGAGAGAGAGAGAGAGAGAGAGAGAGAGAGAGAGAGAGAGAGAAGCGTGTTTTTGAATGAAGAAGAAGAAGGATGGAAGGAGAAGAGAAGGAGAAGGAAATGGAAAAGGAGGAGGAGGAAGAAGAAGAAAGAGAAGGAGGAAGAGAGGTGTGTGTGTGTGTGTGTGTGTGTGTGTGTGTGTGTGTGTGTGTGTGTGTGTGTGTGTGTGTGCGCGCGCGCGCGCGAGAGAGAGAGAGAGAGAGAGAGAGAGAGAGAGAGAGAGAGAGAGAGAGAGAGAGAGAGAGAGAGAGCATTCTTTAATCTAACGTGTTCCTGTTATTTGCATTCTGGTACCCCCCTGTTACGAATATGCATCGCTTATTGATCTGGTTTCTTTTGTTCATCCATTGCCTAATAAAGAATCTGAACCGTAAGGAGAAGACGGTGGAGGAGAAGAAATAAGTGGAGAGGAGAAGGAGCAGGAGTAGGAGGAGAAGAAGAAGAAGAAACAAAGGAGAACTAACAAATGAATAAACAAGAACAATAAATGAGTATACAAACAACATAAATAAATTGTGTCTGCCACCACACAAGCAAACTGAGACATTAAACTCTGTTCCTCTTCTAAATACCTATGTCCAAACTATTTGAATGGACACTTGAGCAAACTCTACACAGAGAGAGAGAGAGAGAGAGAGAGAGAGAGAGAGAGAGAGAGAGAGAGAGAACTCTGACTCTGAACTCTTAATTTGAATGCTTTGGCTAGGAATATAGCCAAGCGCACAAAACACATTCTTATTTTCACATGCTAAGAGAAGAGTTAGTTTGAAACTTGATGGATTGTTATAGTATTAGCCGGGATATAGTGGTGTCTTAGAGCCTCGTATCTCGGACATTGTAAGACAAAATGGACTTCCGTTTCCATTTGGGATTCACAGAAAGGGCACGCCATCTCTTCTTCTGTTGCGTTAGTTCTAAAACGGAGTCTGTGAATATTGATTTGCGCCACGCCAAGCCGGAAGCGGATGAGACTAGTTCTAGCTTCAATATGTTTCAGATCCAACAAATATGATGAAAGCTCCAAGCTACTTTTGAATGTACGGTACAATGAGAAACGTTCGCTAGCAAAAAGCTGATGAGACCAATGTTCTTTGAACTCACTAATTAGCCTGTCACGAAAAGTGGCAACAAATTTCTTTTCATCTTCGACCCCCCCTGATTTTCCCAAACATCTTGAAATCCGTATTTGTACAGCGTAAAACAAATTGACGAGGCCCATGTATTTCGATTTTGCTCATGAAGGTAGAGTAACATCTTGTAAGCTTTTAACGGCAGTCGATGTTCTGGCATCTTGAGAAGTTTAAGCCAATATTTAATGCATCTCACATATATATTAATATACAGGGGAAATCTGCCCAATTCACCGTAGATCATTGCATTTGGTGTTCTGATACTAACATTTAGAAAAACGCTTCAGTGCGAAGATATGAACTTTTTCTATTATGTCGTTATTTGCAATAAGACCCCAAACTTCCGCACCATAGTTCAGCATCGGTTGTACTTGTGCATCAAACAATTTGAAAAAATATTTTTGGAGATCTTTCACCAATCGACCGCAATAACTTAAAAATGTTAATTACCCCCTTCTTAGCACGTCCAGCCAATTCCTTTAAGGTGTGGGAAAATGACAATCTGGTTGATAGAAAAAAACACCTAAGTATTTATACATGTTAACTACCGACATCTTAGTCTGTCCATAAAACCAAATTTCCCTTATTGATAAATGCCCGCCATTTCTGAACACAACAATGTCAGACTTGTCAAGATTTACCGACAAACCAAGACTCATTGCAGTATCGTGTAGCACATTCAGCTGATTCTGAAGACCAGTTACAGTGTCGGATATTAATATTATGTCGTCTGCAAACATAAGGATAAGTATTTCTAGTAAGTCGGGAATCAGTTGAAGACCATGTTTTCCCTTATTAACGATTTCACATGCCAATTCATCAATAAAGAGTGAGAATAATATAGGACTGCAGACATCTCCTTGTTTAAGTCCTAAAGGACACATAAAGGTATCACTTAACTCACCACCTGCTCTTACTCTTGCTTTAACTACATGATACATACTAGTTATAGCGTTATACATTCTTCCACGAATACCTCTTTTCTTCAGAACATTCCACAGTTTTGTGCGTACAATCGAGTCAAAGGCTTTTCTGAAGTCTATGAATGCGACATATAATTTTTTATGATACGATAATTGTTTCTGTATCATCGCAAATAAAGTGAAGACATGATCGATGGTACTATATTTCTTTCTAAAACCTGCTTGACTTTCATTTATGACGTTATTTTCTTCAACCCATTTATTCAATCTTTGATTTAAAATGTGACTATAAATTTTACCACAAACATTGAGAAGGGATATGCCCCGATAATTGTCAGGAGAACCCCTATCACCTTTTTTATGAAGTGGTTGAATAATAGCTTCTGACCACTGGGATGGATGGATAAATACCCGAAGAGAACAGTTTTTGTTAAACAAAATTATCAGAAAAGGTACAATGATAAGAGCTGCATTTTTGAAAACTTCTCCAATTAAACGATCAGGGCCAGCTGCCTTACCATTCTTAAGGGCACGGATAGCTGCAAAAACTTCACCCTCTGTAATGTCACTTTCAAGAGAATCTATGTCAAGATTTCCATCTTCACCAATAGTAACACAGTTTCTGACTGATCACAAGTATTATTTTCGTTATCCTCATATGACTCAGAATGAAACACACCAGAAAAATGTCTGAACCACTCCTCTTTGCTGATCGAGCAGTCTGATGGCATGTTGGTGTTAAGAGATTTCACTTTGCTCCAGAATTCCTTGGGATTTGCTATGTTTTCGTTCAGGGACTTGACAACTTTATCACGGTGAGCCTTATGCTTTGTCCGTAGCAGTTCTTTGTACTCCCTACGTTTTTGATTATAGTGCTCTCTAGCTATCTGCTCCTCTTCAGATTCAGCAATGCTTCCCATATCTCTGTTGTTCTAATTTGTCTGCTTTCTGTACTCCTCGATCTTGCTTTATCAGGCTTTGGCTTTAGGTTATACAGTTTGCGTAAATCCCGGCGGAGCTCGCGCTTTGAATCTTTACAGTCTGAGTCAAACCAAGCTGCTGCTGTTTTATTTTTGCCAATAATGATAGTTGTTTCCATACATGAACTTGCATCATGCAATGCCTCGTTAAAAACAATTAATTGCTTCGTTAACGTCAACATCAATTAGACGCGTTGCTTTTTTTCTAACGTATTTTCAAATTCTTCGTCAGACACTTTGCATAAAAAAACATTTACTTTTTCCCGTGTCCCATTTCAGCTTTTCAATTTTAATAGGATTTGGGGCCATACCCTGTAAACCGTCATCGTCAGTATGCCCAATACACAGTCCACAGGCATATGCTTCGATTCAATGCGTGGTGTAACATTCAAATCCGTGCATAATTTTAGTAATACATGGGAAATTATGAAGTAATCGACAATACTGCATCCGGTTGGAGAAATATAAGTGTAATTGCCAAAGGAAGCATCATTTTGTAGAGTACCGTTTAGTATGCACAAATCAAAGCATTTACACAAGTCAATCAATTGCTTTCCGAGATCATTACAGACTCTATCTTTTGATGTTCGACTAGCGTCATCATCATCATCATAATCGTCATCATCAATGCCACGTGGTGGGTCCACACCTAAGTCTTCACTACTTTCACATGCATTTACACCGCCAGTGCGTGCATTAAAGTCCCCCATCATCAAGAAAGGACAGTTGCCATGTGTTTCAATGAGGTCCATTATGCAATGTTCCAAGATAGTAATACCATTTGTAATTTCTGTGTCTCTGTAATAATCAGATGAACTGGGTGGTGGTAAATAAACACCAACCAGAAGAACAGTATCACCAAAAGTAAAGAGCTCCCCTGCCATTTTCACAACAATAATATTGTCATATTCCACATGTACTTGTTCAACATAATTTGACAGCTCTTTCTTCACGAGTAGTGCAAGACCACCAGACAAACGTGCAGTCACTCCTTCAGACAACCGAACCCCAGGTATCACAAAAACATCATAATCAGGAAAAAGATAGGATGGAAAATTTGTAGCAAATGTTTCAACGAGTAAACAGAAATCGAAATTGCAAAGATAAGCCTTCAGTTCCGAGTTGAAAACCTGTGAAATTCCTTCTATATTATACGTTACGAACTTCAGCCTTTTGTCAACATGGGCCGGGCCGAGTCCCTTTTTTTTTTCTTTTTTTGCCTGTCTGTGTCTGTGGTTTCGTAGAGTGTAGTTTGTCGGTTGCCAGTTCTACCTGTGCATGAATGACTTTTTTGTTGAGTAGACCGTGTGTTACGTGTAGTACTCGCTGTCCCTACCTCATTTTTTGCTGTGTGGTTACTCTCGGTTCCGTTGTGTGCTGTGGTATGCTGTCCAGCCTGTGCTGATTCTGAGGAAACATAATTCCTTTTGTCAGCTGTTTTTCTATTGTCAGCTGTTTGCTTACTGACCGGTTCGTCTTGTCCTGATTTGAAATGGGCGCCAGTGTCACTAGCAGTCTGTTGTTGAAAGTTGTCTGTCTGATGACTGTCCTGTATGCTTTCCACTGTGTCTGTCGTGTTGTCTACCACGGTGTGTGAATTGTCTTCAAGTGAGGTCATGTTGTTCAGCGAGATTGTCTCGTCGCCTTGGTCATCTAGGTCCTCTACTTTCTGTGCGTCGTTGTCACTGTTATCTGAACATTTTCCTTGCTTATCGCTTGGTGTTGTCTGTAGGACATGTACATCATCGTCCTGGGTGTGTTCCGTCTCATGTAGGTCAGTGGTTTTCACCGTATCTGGAATATCCATTAAAGTCTGTGCATCAGGAAGCAAGGTATTTGCGTCTGATTGCTGTCAATACTATCCGACTGCATGCTATTTACGGTGGAATCGTATATCTGTGTACAATTTGTATCGTCATATTGTATCCTGGTCAAACACGCATCCCCTACCTGACCACGTGACAGATGGTCGGGCTCTACAGTCGTCAGAGTCCTTACAATGCGAGGCCTTGGTGCCAGAGATGGAAAAAGTTGTGTGACCATAACCAGCTGGGGTACGCCTGGTATTGATGCTTATCACCAGCATTCCACTCTTGTCCCTTGTCGGTTTCACCGTAGCTGGAGAGTACCCGGAACGATACCCGTTTTCATGATTGTAGATGTGGTCTGCTGCGTGACGAAATTCTTGTCCCCATCTGTAGCGGTTCCCTGCCTGTCTGTTGCCGTCATCCCTGGAGTTGTAGTAGTAAGGAGGCTGGCCCACTGCCCCTTCACCGTGCTGCTGCTGCCACTGTCGATCACCGTCTGGTCTGCTGTCGTGTTCCCTGGAGTTGTAGTAGTAAGGACGCTGCCCCTCTGCGCCCACATCGTGTTGCTGCTGCCACTGCCGATCACCGCCCTGTCTACTGCTGCCGTGTCCCCTGGAGTGGAGGAGTAGTAGAGCTGCCCCTCTGCCCCATCGTGTTGCACCCACATCGTGTTGCTGCTGCCACTGCCGATCACCGCCACGTCTACTGCCTGCTTCCTCTGCCATC
>JADBJO010001079.1:457500-460000 GCA_016801955.1 Conus betulinus
GTGTGCCTGTGCGTGTGTGTGTGTGTGTGTGTAGGATAGGGGTTGTTGTGGGGAGGGGGAGTGAAAAAAAAGAACGAAAACGTCGGCAGTATTAACGTGTTAGGTCACGGAACTTCAAAGAGAAGGATGGAATTACAACCGCTGAGGGGGGGGAGGTGGAGGGGGGGGGGGGGGGGGGGGGGGGGGAAGACAAACTATGTGAGAGAGAGAGGTGTTCGAGAGAGAGAGAGAGAGTGAGAGAGTGACTGTATGAAACATATTGCCAACTGACTAAATTGTACTTAGCTCCTTACGCTGACAAACAGCAACTGTATAACGATGCTTAACGGGGGGAAAATGTACATACATTTAATCGCCCGATAAAAAGCAAGCATTTAAACTGATGAAACTGAATACAGTGGAATAACAAACAATAAGCATATTCAGTAGGAAATGATGACTAAGAAAGTTGAGCCCACGCACATACACAGGCACGCTCGCACACACACACACACACACACGAGCACGCGCTATAGTCGTGCACACATACATTGATATGACAACAACAATCACCTGAAGTGAATGGAGATTACCACATAAACTAAGGGGAAAATACAATATAAAAAACAACGACTAATAAAAAAAAAATCTACAAACGATAAATTACACGGATCAATATTGCCCTCTCTCTACAAGTGCAGGTTAACAATTCTTCCATCATTATAGTAATGATTGGCAAAGATTTGTGAAAAAAAAAAAAAGAAAATGAAGTAAATGGGAAAATGTATATCATAAATATAAAAACCCTTCACTAGCTGCATGAGGAAACTATCGCAATCCCTCTCGAAGACAGATCTATATGTATCGCCTGCTCCGAGGCCTTTCGTCCGCTGGATCATTAAACAAAAACGAAAGTGTGGAGAGGAAAAAAGTTGTTGAAAAACTAAAAAACATTACGCAAACAGTATAAAATGTAAGGGACAATCTTTGAGCCTATGCTTGAGGATCCATTTAAGGATGCAAGGGAGATCAAAAGATATGGAACAGTCTGAGTGGTCAGCTCTGCTGTTCAATAACCCAAGCATTGTCAGCGGCTAAGAATTGTGCAGAACAACCTTTCCTTGGATCTCGTAAGAGATGCAATCACCCACTGATTGACCAAACAATATAATGCTGAACAATTAAGTAGTGGGGGAAAAACAAGTGCAGGTTAACAATTCTTCCATCATATATTGAAATTGAGAAAAAAAAAAAAAAATGAAGTAAATGGGAAAATGTATATCATAAATATAAAAAACCCTTCACTAGCTGCATGAGGAAAACTATCGCAATCCCTCTCGAAGAAATGCACAACAACGCAGCACAGCCCATGAGCAAATAAAATAATCCACCAGTCAATAAAAAAAAGTCAAAGGAAAAAACAAAAACACAAAAGCAAAACAAAAAAAGACAATGTTACATTCTAATGTAAAACATACCCGTAACACTGTTCCACTTTTCGGGAAGACTGTTGCACTGCACTGTTGTTACATGTTACGATGTCTCTTTTACACACGCCTAACAAACTCCGCCAATGTGGCACAAAACGTCGCCACCGTGTTACTTTAGATATCCATTCGTTAACTCCTCTCTTCAACTGAAGCATCGTCCATTACGTTGTGCGTCTTTCCAGTAGCTGGACAAACCGGCTCGTCGGCCAGTACTTCATACAACAATGTTTTCACAAGTTTCGGCTCAGTCTAAAATGATGTTTGTGGTAAGTTACAACATGGGCAAATTTAGGCTACCAGTTGGAACGACATTGTGACGGATCAGAGAGGACATTAGAAAGTGCAACGTTGTCAGCGATACTGACTGACACAGCGACTTGGGATTCAGTATGATGTAACTAATGTGACTGGAACTGATGGAGTCCAGGCCCACTGCATTTTGTGGTAGGCTTAGTGCAACGCCATTCTCAGATTCTCTGGTAGGTGAAATGTTGAAGCTTCTGTTGCCACAACTCCGTGGCTTCAAAACCCATTCTAAGGCTGTCTGTTGTCAGGAAATCGCACAGATTCAACAAATCACAGAACGAAAACATCAGACAACCGATTTAAAAAAAAAAAAAGAAAAAAGAAAAATCAAGAACACTAAAAGCACACGATCTAGCAGTACAGTCTTGTAACCTCCCTCCCTCCCTCTCTCTCCCTACCCCCCCACCCACCCCCACCCCCTCATCAAATCTTCAAAGACGAAAAAAAAAAGCCAGTTTAACAGACATTCAGAAATACCAAAAATACAGGCCCGGACTCAGCATTAAACACAAAAAACGCCCCATCCACAGGCATGCAAACATATCTGTATCCACAGACAACATGTACGGGATGTCTGGATCCATTTAAAAGCTGAGAACATTGAACCATTCGCAAACACACACACACACACACACACACACACACAACTCCCTCCTACGATCCAATCTCTTCCCCCTATTTAAACTAAGCCATTCAATGTCAAACAATAAATTGAGCTTTCGGTC
>JADBJO010001079.1:462500-465000 GCA_016801955.1 Conus betulinus
TGTGTGTGTGTGTGTGTGTGTATGGGTGTGTGTTTCCGTATATCTGTCTGTCTGTCTGTGTTTTGTGTTGTGATGTGTTGTTGTTGGGCTGTGTGTGTGTGTGTGTGTGTGTGTGTGTGTGTGTGTGTGTGTGTGTGTGTGTGTGTGTGTGTGTGTGTGTGTGTGCGTGCGTGTGTGTGTGTGTGTGTGTGTGTGTGTGCGTCTCCGTATTTCTGTTTGTCTGTCTGTCTATCTGTGTCTGTGTTTGTGATGTGTTGTTGTTCGGCGTGTGTGTGTGTGTGTGTGTGTGTGTGTGTGTGTGTGTGTGTGTGTGTGTGTGTGTGTGTGCCCCGGGGCCGGAATAGCTCAGTTGGTAGAGCGCCGGACTCGTGATCCTGGGGTTGCGAGTTCGAATTTCGGTACAGGGGGGATTTTTCCCTCGGAGTTAACATTGGTTCTGACTCCATTCCCCATACAGTCCTTCGAATGAGACTATAAACCGAGGTTCCGTGTGTGAACGCACGCACAACATCTTGCACACACGTCAAATCCCATCACCGACTTTCGGAAGAGAAGGCCAGTTTGGTCGTTGGTATGGATGACACGTCACACAAAGCATGCACCTTCCCAGAAGATGAGTATGGCTGCCTTACTGGCGGGATGAAAAACGGTCATACACACAGAAGACCACTGCCTGTCTATATAAGAGTATCAGCCTGCGTACGCAGAAAGAAAGAAAGAAAAGTTTGTGTGTGCGCGCAAGCCTGCTCCGCTGGTACCCCTTCCCCCCTTTCTTCGGTTCCGACGTTACTGCACACACACACACACACACACACACACACACACACACACACAACACACACACACACAAACACACAGGTACACACCTTCACACACACTGACTAACATATTCATTCACATCTATGGACACTCCACATTACACACTTGCATCAGTTCATCAGTGCGCACTTATCAGCGCCCATCCATTTGCAGCAAATGAAGCAGGGAACCTCGGAAGATTCAAAGTCTCTGATCCCAATTAACGTGTGTGTTGTCATTTGCGTCCGCTGGTGGAAAGGCCCATTATAGGTCTGCCCCATTCCCTTAGAGTCTTCGTAGTCTTTCTTCATTGAGATGATTCCAGTATCTGTTGGGTTGGTGATGTTTCTTGCTCTTCCATTTAGTCTGGATGTGCGGCCACTGCCTCTCTTGACGCTGAGCTCTGCAAGACGGTCTACAGCATGGTGGCTGTGATATTGTTTGTTGAGATGATTCTATAAGTGGTGTTGTTGGTTTTTTTTTTTCTTTTTTTAAACAGATCGTCCTGGCTGTAATCCAGTTCCTCTCGTTGCCCTGCCTGCCAGTATGTCTCTGCTCTCTCCTTTCCTGTGACGCCTGCATGTTCCCGGACAGCACATCCATGGAAGTCTCTCCAACGGAAGGCTGCACATTACTTCATGCCTAGCAGGGCCTCTTACACCACCGAGTCAATCGGTGTTTATGGCTTGTTGAGTTCGAAACTTACCTGTGGAAGAGAGCCAGTGGTGCGTTTGTGTCACGGCTTCTAACTTCATTGTTGGACTTGAAGTTGTATGCGCCATTGTCTTCCTGGACAGTTGGGCCAGTTGCTTCACTGTGTATCCTCAGACTGACTTACCTTTGGTGAAGAGTCAGTCAGTGTATAACAGTGTCTTCTTTTTTGCCGAGGTTTTTTTTTTTTTTTTCACCTGCATGTGAATTTGTGCGTTGGTTTTACACTCCGGCCATTCTCGGCAGGGTCGTCAAAGCTGTGGTGTGATACTACCGTTGATAGTTTCCCCATTCCTTAGTTTCTTTGAGTTCTGATAACAGGCACACAGGCGGTGTATGGTCTTCTGCCTGTCTCTTCCACAGTTCTCCACGTCATGGACGAGTGTTTTTGACTGCCGCATGCACTGGGTTGGGGTTAATGTCACGTGTTCTGAACTATGCCTTTACTTGTTCTAGCTTGTGTCTGACCCGCATTGAGATAGTTTCCAATTGTGTGTCCTTTGTAGTTCCCAAAATCAGTCTCAATAAGATAAGGATACAGCACTACGTGAGTTTACAGCCCCCTATTCAAAACCCCACAGTTAACTTTGTTCTGAAAGCGCGTTTCTTTCCGTCCAGTACGAACTGCCAAAAGCGCTAAAACATGTCATGCTCACATGGCGTCTGTAGAACTTTGAGGTGTGTCAGTTACATCTCAATTTATTTCTGATCTTTGACGGCACGAAAACTCGACGGAGAGACACCATGTAAGCCAGAGAGGGTCGAAAGAGCAAAAGTCTTACTTTAGAGTCCTCCCTTTACTACCCCCCCCCACCCCCCCCCCCCCCCCCCCCTCCCGCCATTTTATCCATCTTGAGATTCTTCTCCGTTAATCTCCCAGTCTTGCTGGTAGACGGGGAGGGGAGCCGGAGTTTTACAATGGAAATTACTGAGGACGGCTAGGGTCAAGGCCGGCAAGGATGAGGCTATTGAGCTATATCGGGATACAACA
>JADBJO010001079.1:470000-472500 GCA_016801955.1 Conus betulinus
AGTATGTACACATTTTGGCATAGATAGTATGAATGTATTTTTTGTATAGATAGCGTATATACATTTGTGTACAGACAGTATGCATACATTTATGTACAGACAGTATGCATACATTTTTGTACAGACAGTATGTATACATTTTTGCAAAGATAATATGTTATACATCGTTTTCCCCACATTATAATGTAGCACACATCAGATTTTTGTGCCGCCATAGGCGGCGGAATAGCTCAGTGGTAGAGCGCGGACTCGTAATCTTGGGGTTGCGGGTTCGAATCTCTGCCAGGCCGTTTCGGTACAGGGGGATTTTTCCCTCGGAGTTAACATTGGTTCTGGCCCCATTCCCATACAGTCCTTCGAATGAGACTATAAACCAAGGTTCCGTTAGTGAATGCACGGATAACATCTTGCACCACACGTCAAATACCATCATCAACGTTCGGAAGAGAAGGCCAGTTTGGCCGTTGGTATGGACGACACGTTACACATAGCGTGCACTTTCCCCGAAGTTGGAGTATGGCTGCCTTAATGGCGGGATAAAAAAAAAATCATCATACACAAAAAAACCCACTCCCTTTGTGTGGTAGATGGGATTAATATCCTTGCCTGTCTCTATACAGGGAGTGGGCCGCAGGAGTATCAGCCTGCGTACGCAGAAGAGAAGAAGAGAAGGAGTGCCGCCATATTTGCCATGTTCGTGCCCGTTAGCCAGTGGTGCGACTTCAGCCGTGGAACCTTCTTTCTTTGTTTGTTTCTTTGTTCGAGAGACAGCATGTTTTGCGGCAGACGAAAGAGAGACAGGATAATGAAGGAAGAGCGGCTATGTAGCCGACTCGTGCTGTCGGTCCCGGGAGAGGCATTGTCGGGGGGCAAGGGGGGGGGGGGGGGGGGAGGGGGCGGGGGGGCGGGGGGCGGGCTGGGCGGCCGTGCGGCGTGCGCGGCGCGGGTGGGGGAGGCGGGGTGTGGGGCGGGTGGGGGTGGGGGCGGGGGTTGGGGGAGGGGTTAGCGGGGCAGTGAGACAGGGGGGGGGGGGGGGGGGGGGGAAGAACAATCTCCGGGGGCGAAGGCCCCTCTGCCAGGTCAGACCGCCTGCAGACAGCCACCGCGCACACAGAATAACGTGGAGTGGCGGGGACGTGTGTGTGTGTGTGTGTGCTGTGGGGGTGTGTGTGGGTTGTGTGTTTGTGTGTGTGTGGGAGAGGGAGAGAGAGAGAGAGAGTGTGGGGGGGTGTGTGTGGGGTGTGTGTGTGTGGAGAGAGGGGGGGAGGAGAGAGAAGGTTCGGAGGGAGGGGGGGAGGGGCAGAGGGGAGGTAGGGGAGGGAAAGGGAGAGTGGGGGAGGGCGGGGAGAGTGGGAATGTAGAGAGGGGGAAGGAGACGAGCGACGAGACGGCAGAGAGACACAAAAGAGAGAGAGAGACGAGGGAGGAGAAAGAAAGACAGAAGCAGACAGAGGAAGAAGAAAAAAAAAAAAAAAAAAAGAGAAAAAGAAAAGGAAAAATGAAAAGAAAAGAAAGAAAGAAGAAAAAAAAAGAAAGAAAAGAAACAAGAAAGGACAAGAAACCGAGAAAGAAAGAAAAGAAAATAGATAAGGAAGAAAGAANTATTATCTCAATTGAGAAATTAATTTGTGGTCACACACATTCACAGCAAATAAACAATAATTTAGCCACATTACCCATTTCTCACATATGATACATTCATTCATATAGAGGAATTTGGATTTCAATTAAACATCTTCTCGGTTCATGAAATCAATGGACAGGGGAATAAAACTTTGTTTAAATCTGACACTTCTGCATTTAACCGATCGATATCTTCGTCCTGACTGAAGAAGGTCATACTGATTTGCAAGAACGTGGGTCTGGTCACACGTAATCTTCTTCGCTTTACAACAAACAACACGGCACCTGTATAGCTCACTTAGACTTTTTTTGTCTCTCACCAACGATTTTTTTTCCTCCCACGTTCACCACTTTCTCAAGCACATTTCTGCTCTTCACAGTCAACCCACCATACCAACACATAAATGAGAAAGTTAGAACAGATTCCAAGAAGCATGAATAAAATGTCCGAAGAATGTCAGTATTCACATGAAATGATCGCAGCTTGCGAAGACAATATAATCTGGTTTGACATTTTTTTGTGGACATACTCAACATGGATTTAAAATTCAGCTTATTATCTATAAAAGTTCCTAAATATTTGTATGATTCAACACGTTCTACTTCAGCATCAGAGTTGGAAAGATCCACAAGTGCTGAGTCATCTGAATATTTAATGTACAAAGTTGAATCACTTCCTGAACAATCATTTGTGTACAGAGTAAAAAGCACTGGTGAAAAAGTACCCTGGGGTGCGCCAGTTGAAATGACTCTGGAAGACGAAACAACACTTTGATATCGAACAGACTGTGTCCTCTGTGTAAGAAAATCAATTATCCAAAGAATGAATGAGCTTGTTACCCACATTTATGTTAATGAGTTTTCTTTGCCATCAGAT
>JADBJO010001079.1:477500-490000 GCA_016801955.1 Conus betulinus
AATCTAGACCACGATAAATTTACCACTGTTCTGACTTAGTATTCTTCAAGATTGATATTGTGATCATTTTAAATATTTCGAGAGCTAATTAATCAAGACGTAATATATCATTATACTTTTCGTACTGCCAAGTTTTTCACAGAGAGAGAGAGAGAGAGAGAGAGAGAGAGAGAGAGGAGAGAGAGAGAGAGAAGAAAATACCAATTTCCCTTATATTGAGAGAGAGAGAGAGAGAGAGAGAGAGAGAGAGAGAGTGTGTGTGTGTATGTGAACCTACATGCGCAGTGCGTGTGGAGGTCACCCCTCAAAGACCTGTTAGAAAGGAAACGCGCTTTGTTAATGTGGCTATGCATTGAAAAGTAGGCTCAAGCCCACACGGCTGAGTACCAGTCAATGTGTGGAGATTGGCGGAGCATTTATCATACATCCCACACGATTTTTTCAGGTTAATCAACGCACTTTTTCGTCATATTGGGATCTCTAAAGATGAACCAATACATCTAACCTTTATGTTGGGATCTTTGAGATTTACCAGTGCATCTGAACTCTTGCGATTGGACCTTGTAGATATACCGTGCATCTGAACCTCTGTACTGGGACCTTTACAGGTTCACCAATGTATCTAAACCTTTGTGTTGAGATCTACATGACTTTACAATGCACCTACTTATGGGTTTACAATGCACCCTATTCGTTTGTGTTGGGATCTTTACAGGTTCACCAATGCATTTAAACGTTTGTGGTAATCTCTTGAGATTCATCAATGCATGTAGACTTTGTGTTGGGATCTATGTGGGTTCACAGTCCTTTGTGTTGGGATCTTTACAGGTTTACCAATGCATCTAAAGTTTTCGTGTTGAGGTCTTTTAAAATTCATCACAATGCATGCAAATCTGTGGATCTTTCAGGTTTTACAAATAAATCTAAATCTTTGTGATGGGAACCTCCAGATTTGCCAATGGATCTAAATGTTTGTGTTTGGATCTTCAAGCCTTATCCAAAACGTCAGCTTCAGAGTTGGGATCGTCATGTTGTTTGTTACTTTGTATCCCCCCCCCCCCCCCCCACCCCACCCCACCCTCCTCCCCCCCCCCCCCCCCCCCCCCTAACTTTCCACTAAACCGCTTCCCTTCTGCGCTTTTTTCTCTTGCATTCTTTGTCAGCCGCCATGTTTATGATATTACACAAATCCTTGCTTCCTTGCTTTTCCGCGTCGACCAGAAATTAAAGAAACAAAATATTCAAGTTCCTCATCCTTTTTTTTTTCTTTCATTCTTCATTCATGTGACAGGAATCGTCAATGAAACTGGAGAATACTGTGCTAACTAATTTACGGGGAATGCTTTGAACATTTCTTCGGTGGAGATCTCTAGATTTCTTACAAATCACTGACCATTTTTCTTTTTGTCTTCTCAGCAAATTATTCTGTTGCTGTTGGACTTAACTGAACTTGAATCCAGTACCTGTTGTCCGTTTGCATAAAATGTTGCTTGAGAGTGGAAGAAAGCAGAAGAAGAAAAAAATAGTGAGAAATTCGATTTGAAAGTATTCTTTTTCTTCTGCCATTTTTGATGCGTTGTTCGGGCCAGTTATGGCCACGTATATATCACTGGGGAGAGAGAGAGAGAGAGAGAGAGAGAGAGAGAGAGAGAGAGAGAGAGAGAGAGAGAGAGACAGACAGACACAGACAGGGAACAGACAGACAACAGAGACAGACGGACAGAGCCAGTAAGAGTGAGAGAGAGAGAGGAGATAGACAGACGACAGAGAGAGAGAGAGAGAGATAGAGAGAGAGAAAGAGAGAGAGAGAGAGAGAGACAGAGACAGAGAGACAGACAGAGCCAGATAGACAGACGGACAGAGAGAGAGAGAGAGAGAGAGAGAGAGAGAGAGAGAGAGAGAGACAGAGACAGAGACAGAGACAGAACAGACAGACAGACAGGCAGAGACAGAGAGAAAGAGCACCAGTAAATTCAATTGACCCTCAATACTGCTCAACAGCTTAATATCAGCAGCAACCACACCCAGTATGCAGTCAGGGACGAATTTAACACCAAGCTTCTCTCTGCCATCACGGGATTCCTGCGATCCCAGCCACACCACGGCATCAAGGAGCCTGCTGCGGCCGTTCGGCTTGTCGCTGTCGACAGAGGCGTCAAGATCATCGTCCAGTGTCTCTTCCGTGTCCTTGCCTGAGACGGCTTCCTGTGAAATTCGTCAGTTACTGGCGAATTGGGTGGACGTGGCGTTATCCCTAGAGAGGGACGCTCACCCTACGCAAGTGCATTTTCTCAGCAATCCTTGCCGTTAGCAGGAGACTGAATGGAGTGTGAGCTGCGTTTGTTCAATGCATGCAGGCACCACTGAACACCGCTGAAGTAGTCCAGTTTTAAGCATTTACTTTAAGATTATTTGCAGGAATGTTATAGGGATGCTTAGAGGGACACACACACACACACACACACCACACACACACACACACACACACACATATATATATATATATATATATATATATATATATATATATAATATATATATATATATGCACTTAGATAACCACATAATGCATAACTTACATAGTCACAGACATTTACGCATTTCTCTCTCTCTCTCTCTCTCTCTCTCTCTCTCTCTTCGTCTCATATCACATATGTGACAAGACGTAAAACCTGACTACTACTAACTACTACTACTACTACTACTACTACACATATTCAGAGAGAGAGAGAGAGAGAGGAGAGAGAGAGAGAGAGAGAGGAGAGAGAGATTGAGATTTGTCCTTTCCTGTGCGTGATCCATCTTAAATATTCAAAGGAGAAGTTTCATCTCAGCATTGCAGCTGAAACCTTCCCACTATCGTTAAGAGCAGATTAATCTTACTTATTTCTTTCTTCTCGTAGAAACTATGATCTGGGGACAAGAACAACCACTTTTGAAAAAAAAAATATTCATTTTCTTTTTCTTTTGACAGAATTGTACCGTATTGTGTGAGGTCTCCGGGCGTGAAGATGCAATGACTAGATACCATCCTTCCTGCACTGCTGGCATAAAGCTTCTTAGCCATGTGTTATATGTGGAGGTGTTCGTAGACATCATGTGTGTGCATACATGTTTGCCTCTTACATTCCATGCGTTTAATGCAGCTGTGCGTGTGCTCAGAATTATAATTCTTTATGTTATGACGTATTATTTATGCTTGTACAGCTTTTTTCAGTTCGAATTCAATACGTACGTTTTAATACGACAACAACAACAAAAAAAGGTAGTCAGGAGAGCGCAGACTTCTGTCAAGGTCATCCGGATCCAAATCAGCTGTACGGATCGGAACCAAATTGCGATGGCTTTGTTGTTAATCAGCATTCTATCTTTCCTCCGAGTCTAGTCAAAATCGGTTGCGCAGTTTGGCAATTCTTGCGCATCTTGCTGACAGACAAACAAAAGAAACAAACAAAAATGTAAGCAAAACGCTAACCGCCTCAGGGGAGATCATTAGAAGGGCGCTCCCGAGAGAGCAGATGTCCGCCGACGGCTGAGACAGATCATTGATCTGCCCTTGGGTCCGGATCCGCTCCACAGAATGGCACAACAAAAATGGAACGGGCCTGTCCTTCGGCTCCACTGTTTCTTCCCACCACGTTTGTGAACAAATCGGCTTGGTTTGTTTCAGCTTAAACCAACTGTCAAGCAAACCAAGAAGGGAAGTAACGCCTGCCGGCAAAATTATCCCCCTGGGCAGGGCGATGAATGCAGCTCTTACTGGTTAGTGTGAGGTGAACTGTAACCGATTTTGTTCAACTTGAATGCCCGAATGGATTTTAGACACGTAGATATTGTCTTTATTTTCCCTGTCTTTCTGGATACCAGCCCTCTCTCTGTTTCTCTGTTTCTGTCTAAGTCTCTGTCTGTCTGTCTGTCTGTCTGTTTGTCTGTCTATCTCTCTCTCTCTCTCTCCTCTCTCTCTCTCTCTCTCTCTCCTCGAAGCTCCTCTCTATCTCCTCTCTCTCTCTCTCTCTCTCTCCACTTTTTCACCAAACTTCCCCTCTTCACCCCCCACCCCCCCTCTCCTTTTCTTCCCCTTACTTATCCTGCTCCGCTTCCCCTCCACTCTCCTCCCACCCCCCCTCTCCCCCCCTGTCCTCCCCTTGATGCTTTCCTATTCTTACTCTGTACCTATCCACCTTTCTTTTCTGACTTTCTCCCCCTTCCTATTCTTGCCCCCTACCCCCCATTCCCCTCTCTTTCTCTCCTTACAGCCGCCCCCCCCCCCCCCCCCCCCCCCCCCCAACAACATCCAAGCCTCCATTCCATGGCGCACACAATCCCCATCATATTCTCCCTTCAATCCCCCTTCCTTTTCCTTCGCCCCCCCCCCCCCCCCCCCTTCCCTCCAATCCTTCATCCCCCTCCTTTTCCATCGCCATTTCTGTCCTGCGCTACCCCCTCTTCCATTTCCCACCATTCCGAACACACACACACACACACACACACACACACACACACACACACACACACACGCGCGCGCGCGCGCGCGCGCGCGCGCGCGGACTCTCCCACCCTCAATTCCCCATCTTTCCTCCCCTTTCTTGTCCCGATGTCGTTCATGAACACTCTCTTCATAACACAGAGTGTGATGGAACCTGTCCCTTAGTTGTCCTGTTTCTAGTCTCTTATTCTGTATATCTCGCTCCCTTTTTCCCTTCCTTCCTTCCTCCCCCCCCATCCCCCTCTCTGTCTGTCTGTCTGTCTGTCTGTCTCATGAGAGGAGAACGAGAGAGAGAGAGAGAGAGAGAGGGAGAGAGAGAGAGAGAGAGAGGGGAGAGAGACAGACAGACAGACAGACAGAGACAGAGACAGACAGACAGACAGACAAGCAGATAGACAGACAGACAGATATTGTGACACAACATCATATGTAATTTTGTCCATAGTAAATGTCAAGTTTCTAAAGTGTCACATCCAAATATTTATCCGTAAGAAATATCTCGCGCTTAACGTTTTACAATCACGGAATAACAACGGAGAAAAAAAATAATAAACGCAGCTAAAAACAAAGTGCATGTAGAATAACAAGAAAAACAGCAGCACACCTATAGAACAACAAAGGAAAGCAAGACAATTGCAGAAAAAAAAAAATTAAAAAAGAAAAAAAGAAAAAACAACAAACGCTGAGAATAACAAAACAAAAGCACCCTGATATTGAATAACAAAGAAAAACAAGATCTGCATAAGATAATAAAAGAAAACAACATACATGTGGAACAGGAAAGGAAAACAGCATACATGTACAAAGAAAAGGGGAAAAATCAGCTTGTTTATACACACACACACACACACACACACACACACACACACACACATATACCAGGCTTTCTCGGCACCGCAACCTACCACACTTTACCCCCCCCCACCCCACCCCCCCCTTGATTGTTTTTCACTTTTTTTTCCTCTCTTCCCACAGTTATCATTGATCTCCCCCCCCCCCCCCCCCCCCCCCCCCCCACCTCGCTTCCTACCCAGCTCACTCCTTACCGTAATAATCCCCTACCCACTCTCAGCGGGGGGAGATCGTGCCATGCTAACTGTTTGACATAAATGTATGTCAGTTGTCACTAGGATCCATCGTGCCTGTAGTTCCTCTTCCCCTGAGGGCAGTAACAGTCGAAAAAAAAAAAACAACTACTAAGCAGTTTGGCTGCGTTCAGGTCTGTTTTTTAAACCTCCCTTTTAAGCGTCTCTTGTCACCAGGAAAACAGAACGGTTTCCTAGCAACGGGAGAACGGCTAAGCCGGAAGGTCAGCGCTCGAGGAAACGAGAAGTGAGCAGGACAGGCGCAGGCAAATTTCATCATCGTATGACTCTAGCGCTAGTGACCTTCTTCAGTACTGTGACAATGGCTTGACACAGAGTGTAGTGACAATCTTCAGTACTGTGACAATGGCTTGACACAGAGTGTAGTGACAATCTTCAGTATTGTGACAATGGCTTGACACAGAGTGTAGTGACAATCTTCAGTATTGTGACAATGGCTTGACACAGAGTCTAGTGACAATCTTCAGTACTGTGACAATGGCTTGACACAGAGTCTAGTGACAATCTTCAGTACTACTGTGACAATGGCTTGACACAGAGTGTAGTGACAATCTTCAGTACTGTGACAATGGCTTGACACAGAGTGTAGTGACAATCTTCAGTACTGTGACAATGGTTTGACACAGAATCAGAAAAGAACGGAAGAAATGGTATGAAGAAGTGGGCGCTTGGGTGCAACGGGGGACGGGGCTGTTTCTTGTCCGGTCATTAAATTTTTTTTGCAACCGCATTGGCCGGAACATGTTCACCCGCCGAAAACCGGTTGGGTAGTTGACCTGACTGATGCTCATCTCTCGATTTCGGTGAGATGCAGTGATTACGTGAAATGATAAATAAAACCGGTTGGGTAGTTGACCTGACTGATGCTTATCTCTCGATTTCGGTGAGATGCAGTGATTACGTGAAATGATAAATAAAACCGGTTGGGTAGTTGACCTGACTGATGCTTATCTCTCGATTTCGGTGAGATGTAGTGATTACGTGAAATGATAAATACATTCTTAACTTGATGAAAGAGACGAAAGGAAATCGTTTCTTATATGCAGTGATTATATTCTCGGTTTATCGTATAAAGGTCTATGTGTTAATCCTTCCCCCCAATGTGTAAAGCATGATGTCGAAAGTGTCTATGTGGAAATCCTCCCCCCCCCCACCCCCACCCCCAATGTGTAGAACATGATTCCGAAAAAGAGAATGCTCAGTTGTGATATTGTGTGGAAAATGCGTGCATTTCGCTTGGGGTATTTTCCCCCCAGTTCTGGTAAAATATAAAGTAACTGTTGGTTATGAATATGATTGATAACCATGATGAATAATAGCCATGTTATAGTAGGCTAGATAATCTAGGTAGTTATCAGTTCCCCCAGGTAAAGTCGCTGTCCTGGTGTGACCGGGAACTGGCTGCCACTGCTAGAGGATCTGGGCGTAGCCGGAGTCTACCCCTGTCTCCACCCTGCTGGGGGTGTGGAGAGGTCGACGTGGGTGTTGACAGTGACCCGACCGGCCACCGCGCCCAGGTGTGGGGCGTAGCCGAGATCTACCCCTATCTCCACCCTGCTGGGGGTGTGGAGAGGTCAACGTAGGAGTCGACAGTAACCCAACGTGCCAGTTGTGTCAGAGCCGCCGCTGCTGCCGAGCCAGAGCCGCCGCTCTTGAGGTATTTGAACCAGAGGCTCTTGTTCGAGCAAACTCCGTCTCCCGGTCAGAAGCCTTGACGTCCAAGCCTGATGCAGACAACAAAGACCGTATTCCATTGACACTTATCTACCACCCCCGTAATATACCTGTCAAAAACATCCTCTTACGCCATTTCAGAATCTTACAATCTGATCCAAAGCGGAAATCGATCTTCCCCAAACCTTCCCTCATCGCCTACAAGAGAGACAAAAAACCTTCGCGACCACCTGGTACGAACCAGACACCAACTCCCCGTGCAATCAGCCTGGATGTAAAACCTGCACTTTCATTGCCAACATCCACAGCATCACTGGACCAAAAGGAAAATTCAGTGTCCGACCCCATTTCACCTGCCAGTCCACCAACTTGGTGCTCATTGTTGTACGTTGGGGAAACATGTCGTACCCTCAACGAACGCTTTGTGGAGCACCTCAGAGCCATCCAGTTGTCTCGTCCAACACCAGTGGGGATTCATTTCAACGCTAATTGCCACAGCCAAACCCATATTTCCGTCACTGCTAATTGGCAAAACCACACACAGCCCAGAAAGAAAATCTATGGAGTCAAAGATTATCTCTCGCCTTGGCACCACAATCCCTGATGGTTTCAACTCCCACATCTGATTTTTTTTTTTGGTTTGAATCATTCCAGCTCTTTGCCCTCGCTCTCCTTTCCCCATCCTCTCCTCCACCCCCTTCTCTCTACACCCCGTCCCCCAATTTCACCATCTCACCATCTTTACATTCACACCACAAAGTACATAACATATTCATAATATATATATATATATATATATATATATATATATATATATATATATTATATACCCAAGACACCATCTCCACCATCCAGGTATGCATACACATACACGTGTGGACAATCCATATGCTCCTACTTTTTATTTTTAATAAAAGTTTCCACCCGACCCCCATCCCCACACACAGCTCTTACTCCCCGCCTTTTTGTCCTATTACACACTCAAGCGCCCCCTTCCAAGCATAAGATTCCTTCTCTACCATGCTTTCTTTATCTCTATTTCTGTTACCTTTTCCCTCATATTGCCTCTCTTTTTTCCTTTTCCCCATCACACACACACACACACACACCACACACACACACACACACATACACACACACGCGTGCACGCGCGCGCGCAAAAAAAAACACACACACAATCTTATTTTCATTGTTTCATACACATACATGCACGCGCGCGCGCGTACACACACACACACACACACAAACACACACACACACACACACACACACACACACACACACACACACACACACACACACACAATCGATGCGAAAAATGATTTTTGGATTGATACGTTTACTTCTGTATATAATAAACACGCCCCTTTCGTAAAGAAAGGATTAACAGGAAACAAAACCTCCATGGATAACTAAAGAAGCGGACACAGAAATTTGTAAAAGAAGTCATTTGAGTAATTTCGGAACAAATAAAGCATTTCAAAAACAAGAAATAAAGTGACGTCATTAAAACGGAAATCGAAACGTACTTACTTTAGAAAAATGTTAACTTTACCAAAGATACTAGGCAAATTTGGAAAGCAACTTGTGTCAAAAAGTCAACAAATGAGCTCAGACATATCTGCAGATCAACTAAATAATCATTTTGCAACATAGCAGATATAATCATATTAAATGATAAATCTAGTGAAAATGATCTCAATTATTTAGAACAATACATCCATCCTAAGGATATTCGTGTTCCATTTAGTCTGAAACCCATGACCGTTTTAGATGTTAGTAAAGCCTTGTGTACTTCAAACCAATCAAATACTCGTGATTTAGATGGCATCGAGACAAAAATTCTTAAGTTGTCATGTCCTGTTATCACAGATACTTTGACATACTTATACAATTATTTGCATAATAAACAAACTTTTCCTCTAAAATTTAGGGAGGCTAAAGTTACTCCTCTGTATAAAACCGGGGATTCTTCAAACCATCAAATTACAGACCGATATCCATTTTATCAGCCATAGCAAAACCGACCAAAAACACATGCATAAGTATCTGTATTCTTATTTCGCTGATAACAAACTTCTTCACGAAAGTCAGTCGGGCTTTCAAAAAACATCATTCTTGCCACACAGCCCTCATACAGCTTGTGGACAGTCTTCTTTGCAGCATAAACGAGAATAAATTTGCAGGTATTCTCTTCGTAGACTTTGAAAAAGCGTTTGATGTCATCAACCATCTTTGTTGTGCCGTAAACTTGAACTTTACAAACTGACTCCAGAATTCATAAGTCTTATTTCATCTTTTTTTTATGTGACCGAAAACAATTAGTAGCTGTAGCTGACAAATTGTCAACATTTATGCCTGTCAAATATGATGTTCCAAAAGTTTGTGTGTTAGGACCTCTTTTGTTTACTATTTATGTTAATGATTTGCCTTGCTTTTTGTTAAATGTAAATGCGAAATGTTTGCAGATGATACATCTCTTCACGAAAACGACTCTGATGCCTATGAATTAACTAAGCTTCAAGCAGATATCGATAAACTTACTGAATGGACACAACTAAACCATATGTCTTTAAATGCTATTAAAACAAAGTGCATGTACGTGTCTACAGGTTAAAAACGACAAAAAAAAAAAAAAAAAAAAAAAAATCAAATTTTCAGCCTTTCAGCCTTTATCATATCCAATAAAGTTGAGGAAGTCAGTTCACACACAAAACACTAGGTGTCATTATTGACAAAGATTTATCTTGGACTGAGCACATATAACATTCTTACCAAAAAGCCTTTCAAAAAAATATTTCAGTTGTCTCGGATAAAAAATTTCCTCGATGGCCACTCTCGAATTTTTTTTTTCTGTGCACATATTTTGTCATTATTGATTATGCATCAACCCTTTGGGACAACTGTAGTGAACATAATTTAAAATTAATTCATCGTCTGTACAAACGAGCATTGAAATTAGTATTGTTAAAATCGAGCTCCCTAACTGATGAAGATTACAAACAACTCAAAATATTAACCTTCCCAAACAGACTCTTTTTTCAAAAGCCCTTTGTATGCATAACGTTATTAATGGAACAGCTCCCCAAAAGATTACAGAAACATTTAGAGTCAATTGCCATAGACATAATCATTTATTGTCCATTCCTAGACCACGCAACAATTTATACAAATCCAGTTTTGTATATTCAGGTGGAATCTGTGGAATAAACTCACAAAACCCTTTAAAAAATAAAAAAAAAAAAAAACACATTTAAGAAAAAAAATTGAAAGACTCATGAATCTCATGATCTCATGAATCGTTAACCACATATCATACTGAAAATGTCCATCCTGTGCATAAAAGAAATACATTGGTAAAGATATACACTTCGTGAATGTACCATAGGGGCGGCAATGAGCATTGATACCTTTTACGTGAATGGAAGTGAGTGAGTGGGGAAAGGGGAGGAGAGGGAGAGGGGGTAAGACGGTATGTTTACTTTTCTTTTGATGAAAGGCATTGTACACGATTTGATTTTTTTTCTTTTTTCATAGATGGCTTGATGTAAAACAGCAGATATGCTGCTTATTCAATGTTTCCATTTCTAAATAAAATTTTGACTTTCAAGATGACATTGATATTATTATACAAATGAAAACATAATTGAAATAAAGCTTAAATCAGTGAACATGAACAGCATAAACAATGTTTGCTTCAAAAATACTGAAATCTCATACTAATGTACCGATAGGACTGCGAAGTAAATATTTTGATACATTAGCCAAAAATGAATGATTTGAAGTCAGAGTCTTAAAATCATCAATGATAGGATTATTTGGTAACTGAAAATTGAGTAGGTATTGCCGCATAGTGGGGCAGTTAAATAGTACATGAAATGTCAAAAGTATACTTCAACTGTCCTATTACGTTTTTGGAACTTAAAGAAGGAATTTCAACACTAAGTAATAAGAGAACAGCAGTTGGCCGTGATCAAAATTTCCAATGAAATGCTGAAACATTTACCAGATAACTGGGTGCAGTATCTTCATAAAATAATGGAAACATGCTGGAATGAAGGTAAATTACCAGCTGTGTGGAAACATTCAATTATATATATATATGTTATATATATATATATATATATAGTATAGTGTGTGTGTGTGTGTGTGTGTGTGTGTGTGTGTGTGTGTGTGTGTGTGTGTGTGTGTGTGTGTGTGTGTGTGTGTGATTAGGAGTGGAAGAGGAGCATGTTTAATCATGAGGTAAGCGTCAGACTCCAGTCCTGAGGTCTAGGGTTCGATTCCTTTTCGAGATAACCGACGTCGAAAGAAATGTCTCTTTGCGTGAGACTCTAAACTGCGGTCCCGTGTCTGGACGCATACATGAAGAACTTTACTTGCACGTTAAAGCCCGGTCCCCGTTTCAGGAGAGCAGGTCAGTGAGTGCCGGAGTGAATGGGTGGCATGAATATAAACACATGAACACTGATACAGAAGAATCTTCAAAGTATGAAGGTGTCTGTCTGACACGCACAACAATAAGGCAGTCTTCGTTTGAAGTCGGTGCTCGAATAGCTGATCCATACTTTTTTTTTTCCCCTTGGATGTGGGAACGGTTCTGCTTAGGCCACAGTTCTTTTTCTCTTCATGCTTTCTATCCCGTTTTCCGTGTCGTCCCCTCCCCTGACCCCCCCCCCCCCCCCCCCACACACACACACACACACACCCACATCCCTAGCGACATTTCCGCCGTGCCGCTCTTTTAGACACTGCATGCACAGCTACATCTAGTTCGTCCCTCTCGCAGCACAAGGACCAGCAACACACGGTCATTACCAAGTCGACATGAGTCGACCCCCCAGAGGGCGGCACTGCACCCCGCCCAGTCTCTTCAATGCTGTTCAGTGATGCTTTCTTCTGATGCGACACATGCAGCACACAGCCTGCACAGTCTCCTGGTAACCGCAATAATCGCGCGGTCGTGGTGCCGGCGGTAAGTAAGCGGCCCTCTCTAGAGGGCGCCACCATGTCCATCCAACTTGCCAACACTGACGAATATGACGTTAGCTCCCCCTAGGCAGGGGCAGGGATGAGACAGTGGAGGATGAGCTTAATACGCCTGTCGACAGTGAGACGCCGAACAGCTGCACGCTCCGTGATGGCGTGTTTTGGCTTGGACATGATCACAGGGAGAAGCGTGGTATTTAGCTCGTCCCTTACTGCATACTGGGTTTGGTTTGCGGTTGATAAAG
>JADBJO010001080.1:12500-25000 GCA_016801955.1 Conus betulinus
AGAGAGAGACGGAGAGAGAGAGAGAGAGAGAGAGAGAGAGAGAGAGAGAGAGAGAGAGAGAGAGAGAGAGAGAGAAGAACTAGTAGGCTACCAGTAGGGTACAGTAGTCCTTCAAAAGCGATGAGAGAAGAGCGAGAGACTGGATGAGCGAGTCGGTGAGCGAGTGAGAAAAAAAGACATTAACACACATAGACTGATGACCCAGACAGATCACCACGTTGACGGACAGAGTGGCCGTGTCACACGGACAGGCTGACAGACAGGGGGACAGAGCAACGAACAGACCCACGAGACCTACCAGAACCACCATGAGAAGAGAGAGGCCAGGACCAAGAGGAGGAATCCCGTGACTGACACACACAGCCCTGTCTCCATGCCTGCAAACACCAGTCGGTCAACCTGTCAGTCAAACGGACCAGCCAGCCAGCCAGTGTCAACTGTTCTAGTCGGTCAATCCATCCAGCCAGCCAGTGTCACCTGTTCTGCCATCTTCAGCAGTCAAAGAAGCTGGCTTATAACGTGTAATTGGATGGCATGTTTGATGTGAAAACCAGAATGAGGTTTTAATACATTTGCTCCCCTAGAATCCCTTAAGGTGGAAACATCAATAATAATTCTTGAGTAAATGTGTGGTTGAAAATAATTTCTGGTATTAAAATTGAGAAAATGCTTTCTTTTTGGGTGACGGAAAGAATTTTTTTTAGAGATTTTTTTTTTTTTTTTTTTTTTTTTTTTTTTTTTTTTTTTTTTTTTTTTGCTAACGTGCCAAATGATCGTATCATGATAAATCATTATCGATTAAAATCTTAGTACCTTGGGGAATTTTTGCTTCCTATTTCACTCTGAAATATGAATAGGAAACGAAGCTGGAGATCTTTTTTTTTTCTTCAGGTTTTTGTCTGGTTGTCAAGCACAAATATAGCACAAATATAGTCAGGTGAAGAGACACGTCGTCAAGTTCAACCCATGTTATTCACTGATCGAGACCTTCGTGGAGATAAGAAGGCAGAATCCATTAAGAGTAGTGATTAGAATGATCCGAAGTGTGTCATCAGCAACATGTTCACACGTAAAAAGAATCGGAGGTTGGCTGCAGCATGCTGACACAACAGGTGAAACAGCAAAAAAAAAAAAAAAAAAAAAAAAAAAAAGGTAAAATGTCAACTTAAAGGTGGGAAAGAAGTTAGGACGTTTCGACACTTAGTGTCTTCATCATCATAATGAGTTGGTGACAGACAGAAACAAAGCAAGAAGAAGAAGAAGAAGGAGGAGGAGGAGGAGGAGGAGAAGAAGAAGATAGCACAAAAAAGGAGAAATGTACACACACACACACACACACACACACACACACACACACACACACACACACACACACACACAGGTACACAGAAGGTGAGCACAAGTAGCAAGGATATAGGAAGTGAGAGAGAGAGAGAGAGAGAGAGAGAGAGAGAGAGAGAGAGAGAGAGAGGGGGAGAGGGATGACAAGGGGGGTGAAGGAGGGGGGTGGAAAGAGGCCTGCTGTAGACACACATCCTAGTGTACACATGCACCCTTCACACACACTGACAAGGGTGACATACATACTGACAAACAAACAAACAAAAATTGTTAGGTTAAGCCTGGAAGACACTGCGGTCTACAGTCATCGCCCGCCTCGGCACCCGCGTCCCAGATGGACTGAATACCAAGGAGTGACCGCAGTGTCTTCCAGGAGTGACCAAGGAGTGACCGCAGTGTCTTCATAGATGTCACATGCTTGATAAATCTGTATTGTTGATAAATTATGAGAATGTGCTATCTTTTCTATGTCTACTTACAACTACGGTGGGGGGACGGGGGAGGGGGGGGGGGAGGCAGGGGAAGAGACCAGGTTTGGTTTTGATTGGGAGAATGTTCATAACAGACATTTCAGAAAGTGTTACATTCAGAAATACGCCTCGTCAGAAATCAGAATTAGCGAGTTGACAAACTTGTAACAAGTCAGAGTTTAGTAGGTCAGAGATAAACATATCATTGTCTGAAACACCTGCTCTTTAAAAAAAAAAAAAAAAAATTCTTCGCCCGGAGAGAGAGAGAGAGAGGGGGGGGGGGGGGGAGACAGAGACAGACAGACAGACAGAGACAGAAAGACGCAGAGTGAGGTGGGGGAGGGGAGAACCTCTGTGTGTGTGTGTGTGTGTGTGTGTGTGTGTGTGTGTGTGTGTGTGTGTGTGTACGTACGCAATGATGTCCCTTCACCTGTTCATGGAATGCCCCTGTGCGTGCCTGCACCCTACGTGAACACTGCGCAGGCTTCCAAAAGTGGTGCAGGATTGCTCCCAGCTGCTGGTTTGTTCAGCAGTTTGAGGACAGTACTTCTCAAAGGGTCCTACCCGCACCTTCGAGTGTTTTTTTTTTCTGTCTTGTCATCGGGTGCGTGCCATGAAAGGCAGCGGGCGGGTGTTGCTCTCACGGAGCAGCCTAGCTAGCTGCACATTTCGCACAAAGGGGCAGCCGCTGGCAATGCTGGAGTTGTCGGACGTCCTACTCAAAATCCCACTGTTGTTCCCTTTTCCCCGTCACGCACTAAGAGTGAAATAATGTAATTACATCATCTCATTTGTGATCATTTAGGATGCTCTCTAATTGAAGTCACCTTGATCTTTGGTGGGGACGAAAACACGACGGAGAGAAAACAGGACTGTAAGCGAGCATTGAAGGTTGGGGGGCACCTGATATGGTCCTAACCTCCAGTTTTACCCATCTCTTACTTGGTCCTAATCATCACCCCCTAAAACACACACACACACACACACACACACACACACACACACACACACACAGACAAACAGAGAGAGAGAGAGATACAGATGACAGACAGACAGAAATACAGACAGACAGACAGAGACACATACACGCTTCTTCTTGCATGAAACAGCTTGTGAAAGCTCGGTGTTAGTTACACAATGTCTCGTTTTCCTCATACCTCACGAAGGCTGAAATGAAAATTGTATACACGGGACCTGATATGGTCGATATTTACATATGATTGTATAAGAAAGACATCTGTGTCTGGCAGTTTGCTTCTTGTCAACCAAAACCTCCAGGTACTGGAAACGCCACTTCCGGGACTGATCGGGGTTCACGACACCTCGTTCATATTTCCAAACCTGATGACAACTTGAAACAGGTAAACCTCACGTGCTTAACAGGCAGGCACACACACACACACACACACACACACCCACACACACACACACACACACACACACACACACACACAAACACACACACACACACACACACACACACCGTACGCACACGCACGCATGCACGCACAGACACACACACACGCACGCACGCACACGCACACACACACACACACACACATACACACCCCCTTGCTCGCTTCACCAATCAAGAAAGGTATCCGAAGGGATCGTTCGTCTTTTTCAGAGTTACAGGCTAACTATTTGGTGATGCTGGCTAAAACATATAAGTTTTAACCAAAACTGACTGACAGGTGACATTATGATACAAATCTAGATCTTGTAATGAATACGTTTCTCCTTCTCGGAAACGACAGTGTGTGTGTGTGTGTGTGTGTGTGTGTGTGTGTGTGTGTGTGTGTGTGTGTGTGTGTGTGTGTGTGTGTCTGTCTGTCTGTCTGTCTGTCTGTCTTTGTGTGTCTGTGTGTGTGTGTGTGTGTGTGTGTGTGTGTGTGTGTGTGTGTGTGTGTGTGTGTGTGTTGAGAGAGAGAGAGAGAGAGAGAGAGAGAGAGAGAGAGAGAGAGATTTCAGTTTCATCAAGGATGCGTCACTGCGTGCGGACTAGAGAGAGAGAGAGAGAGAGAGAGAGAGAGAGAGACCCACCTTTTGCAGGGTTGAAGGAAGACACCACACACGGGGAAAAAAAATCGTCCTAGTGCTTTTCTTTGGCGCTCCTCTTCCCGCGCACCGACCACCTGACTGCTCTTCCTTTTGCCAAAGGAGGGAGAGAGGAGAGTTTATAACAACGGGAATGTGAATCAATTGAGTTTGACACAGTTTTGATGCCAGGCGCAGCCAACAACAGGTTCTGGGAATCCAGATACTGCGACGTTCTGTGTGTGCGAGTTTTTACGCGCAGCATACTGGGGTCTGCCCTTTTTTCGAGAGGGGGGGGGGGGGGGGGAGCAGGGTCTGCCCGATATATTAATGGGGGTGTGTGTGTGTGTGTGTGTGTGTGTGTGAGTGTAAGTGTAAGTGTGTGTGTGTGTGTGTGAGAGAGAGTGTGAGAGAGAGAGAGAGCGTGCACGTAAGTGCACATCCACGTGTATGCGATGAGCACACGCTCACGAATATCTGCTTGAAGAACACTTTCTGCATTTTCTTTATATTCGGCAATTTTCTCCTTGGTCACTTCTGGCTTGCCTTGTGTGTCGAGAAGATTCGAAATGAAACGAAACAATTCGTCTTTTTCCGATCACGAAGACCTATGACAAGGGGAGACAAACGTCAGAATGTGTTATCTGAAATGACCTGACCTAGACCGATGAGGTCACACGTACTTGGCTTGACACATGATGGTGCAACCGCAGCGGCGGGTCAGGGGAGAGTAGTGTGTGCCAGGGATTACGCCACAGACAAGACAGCAAGCCTGATTGCGGATCTAAGACAGCAATTCAACCAGGCACCCGTGCTGCTGATACGAACTGGTGATAAAGTAAATACCGCCACCGGTTGATTAATCAAATGGCTGTTGTTTCGGTGTACTGATAAGACATCATGGACTGAATGAAGTGTGTGTGTGTGTGTGTGTGTGTGTGTGTGTGTGTGTGTGTGTGTGTGTGTGAAGTCAAGTCACAATTATCTTTATTGAGGGTTTAAGCATAAGCTTTCCAGCTGTTTTCTTTGCATCATGCCGTCATAAACAAGAAAGAAACTAATTCAACATATAACTACAAGCTCAAAAAACATTTTTCAAAAGCACACAATTTCTGTCATGCAAATACATAACTCTCATATGAAATATGAAACAATGATTAAAACTGTTGTTGGAACTTCAAGTTCAAGCACAGAGAGAGAGAGAGAGAGAGAGAGAGAGAGAGAGAGAGAGAGAGAGAGAGATGGGGATAAGGGGGGTCGTATTAATGGAATGACTTCAACTGATGCACAGAGTTTCTATCAGATGCATTTTTAGTGCTTTTTTAAATGTATGTTTTGAGGGACATGATTTTATGGAGAAGTAATTATTCCATGTGGTCCCTCCAGAATATAGAAAACTTGATCTACAAAGATTACATCGAGGTCTGGGAAGAGACAGTTTATGTGTAGGCCTATGTCTGTAACTATTGAAGACAAAGCTTTCAAAGATTATCTTCGGGACTGATCCATTCATTACATTGTACATGCTCAAGCATTTGTTGAAGTAGTCTGTCTTTAAATGGAAGAATATTTAAAGTTTTGTAATCACTCTTTGTCAAGATATTGGATTTCAGCTGAATTAATTTAATGGCCCTTTTATGCAGGCGACTTACTAGTTTCAGATTAGTTTCACCTGGCATTATCCCATAACGTTGATGCATAATTGATAAGAGAAAGAATGTGCGCATGAAAGAAAATCTTTCTGGAATGAAGATTTAGAATTTTTTATCTTTGAAGTTGATATGTTCTCTTTGAAATACGTTTTTCCAAGATCCGCAATGTGGTAAGACCAAGATAAATCGTTGTCAATGATAACACCTAAAACTTTATGCGATGTAACCTCTTCAATCTTTTGTCCTTGGGCATGTAAATGGCGCAAATGAGGATGTCACTTTCTGTCGTTTTTTTGGCGTGTCGTGATAAACATGCATTTGGTTTTACTAGCACTTAGGGACATATGTATGATTCATTTCTATCCATGTAATTAGCTTGTCGACGTTTTTCTGCAGTTTTTGTTTTTGTTTTTTTGTTGTTGTTGTTTGTTGTTTTTTTTTCTATCATGAGGTTGTGTGTGTGTGTGTGTGTGTGTGTGTGTGTGTGTGTGTGTGTGTGTGTGTGTGTGTGTGTGTGTGTTTCGCGCGCGCGCATGTTTGTGTGTGTGTGTGTGTGTGTGTGAGAGAGAGAGAGAGAGAGAGAGAGAGAGAGAGAGAGAGAGAGAGAGAGAGAGAGAGAGAGAGAAGGGGGGCGACAGAAGCATGTGTGCTCAAGAAAAATGTTCAACAGATCAGTCAGCGCTAGTGTGGAAGAGAAGAGGGAAGGGTCGGGGTGGGGAAGGAGCGGTTAGGGTGCAGGCCGGATGTGAGTTAGGGGTGGGTAGACAAGAAATTGACTTTTTCTTTTCTTCTTCTTCCCCCCCCCCCCCCCCCCCCCCCTCTTCTTTTTCTTTTTCTTCAGAAAGTCGCGTAATTGAAGGTCATGTCGTCCAAGTTCCAAGTCGTGTGCGTTTTGTTTGATTCCAACTGTTAACTTCGAGGGAAAAATCCCCCTGTACCGAAACGGCCCGGCGGAGATTCGAACCCGCAACCCTCTGTAATACTGATAGACGGGCCTTTTCGGTACAGGGGGATTTTTTCCCTCGAAGTTAACATTAGTTCTGACTCCACTTCCCATACAGTCCTTCGAATGAGATTATAAGCCGAGGTTCCGTGTATGAGCGCACGCATAACATCTTGCACACAAAGTAAAATCCCATCACCAACTTTCGTAAGAGAAGGCCAGTTTGGCTGTTGGTACGGATAACACGTTACACATAGCATGCACCTTCCCCGAAGATGGAGTATGGCTGCCTTAATGGCGGGATCAAAAACGGTCATACACACAAAACTCCACTCCCTTTGTTGGGTAGATGGGATTAATTAATACTTGTCTGTCCATATAGGGAGTGTCCGCAGCCTGCGTACACTGAAGAAGAAAAAAGAAGAAGAAGAAGAAGAAATACAGACAGTTTTATTACAACGGCCAAAAGTATCAGTATGACAGGCAGCGTCATGAAAACGGACAGTTATTACAACGGTCAACACTATCAGGATTACAGTTTGATCACAACGGTTAGCACTATCAGTATTACAGACAGTTCTTATAACGGTCGACACCGTCAGTATTACAGACAGTTCTTATAACAGTCGACACCATCAGTATTACAGACAGTTCTTATAACGGTCAACAGTATCAGTATTACAGACAGTTATAACGGTCCACACCATCAGTATTACAGTTATTATATCGGTCCACACCATCAGTATTACAGTTATTATAACGGTCAAAAGTATCAATATCACAGACAGTTCTTACAACGGTCAACAGTATCAGTATTACAGACAGTTCTTATAACGATCAACACTATTAGTATTACAGAAAGTCATCATCAGTATTACAAACAGTTAAAATAACGGTCATCAGTATTAGTATTACAGACAGTTATTATAATGGTCAACAGTATTAGTATTACAGACAGTTATTACAACGGCCAATGCTATTAGTATTACAGACAGTTATTGTAACGGTCAACACCATCAGTATTACAGACAGTTCTTATAACGGTCAACACCATCAGTATTACAGACAGTTATTATAACGGTCAAACTATCAGTATTACAGACTGTTCTCATAACGGGCAACACCATCAGTATTACAGACAGTTATAACGGTCAACACCATCAGTATTACAGACAGTTATTAGAACGGTCAAACTATCAGTATTACAGACCGTTCTCATAACGGGCAACACCATCAGTATTACAGACAGTTATTATAACGGTCAACACCATCAGTATTACAGACAGTTCTTATAACGGTCAACACCATCAGTATTACAGACAGTTCTTATAACGGTCAACACCATCAGTATTACAGACAGTTCTTATAACGGTCAACACCATCTGTATTACAGACAGGTCTTATAACGGACAACACCATCAGTATCACAGACAGTTATTATAACGGTCAACAGTATCAGTATTGCTGCAGACAGTTATTATAACTGTCAAACTATCAGTATTACAGACAGTTATTATAACGGTCAACACCATCAGTATAACAGACAGTTCTTATAACGGTCAACACCATCAGTATTACAGACAGTTCTTATAACGGACAACACCATCAGTATTACAGACAGTTCTCATAACGGACAACACCATCACTATTACAGACAGTTCTCATAACGGACAACACCATCACTATTACAGACAGTTCTCATAACGGACAACACCATCACTATTACAGACAGTTCTCATAACGGACAACACCATCAGTATTACAGACAGTTCTTATAACGGACAACACCATCAGTATTGCAGACAGTTCTTTCAACTGTCAACACCATCAGTATTGCTGCAGACAGTTATTATAACTGTCAAACTATCAGTATTACAGACAGTTATTATGATGGTCAACAGCATCAGTATTACAGACATTTCTTACAACGGTCAACACTATCAGTATTACAGACAATGAATGTAACAGTCAAGAGTATCAGTATTACAGACAGCTTCAGTGTCTAGCATGTTTCACAGCAGGTGTGGGTCTTTGATTTCATGGACCAATGGGGAGTACGTTGGCAGAATCCGGCAAAACCTATTGGCGCAAATGTGTTGTCATTCATAAAGAAGAGAGATCCAGGCGAGAAGCGAAAGCTTGGTTCAGTTTCCCCTGTAAAATTCACTTTGTTATCGATATAAACTCGATAGATATCGTCTGTAAGCGGTCAGAAAGAAACATCTTTTCTAATCACGCGCCGTTATTTCAAGCAAGCAAGCAAAGCACACACACACACACACACACACACACACACACACACACACACACACACGCACGCACGCACGCACGCATGCACACACACACACACACACACACACACACACACACACACACACACACACACACACTCGCTCACTCACTCAACACACACACACACACACACACACACATACACACACACACACACACACACACACACACACACACACACACACACATACACGCACGCACGCACGCACGCACACACACACACACACACACACACACACACACACACACACACACACACACACACACACACACGTGCGCTACGAACAGTAACGCTTTTTGATCGGTCAGCAACGCAATCGTAGTTCTCACGCTGTTGTCCGACCCATCAATCACGTCATCTATTGGCATGTTTACAGTTTCCATTGACCCAGACTTAACTGAGTTCTCTCCCCGACATTCCCGCTATCCAGCTAAAAGTTCACGTGCCAACTCTAACAGCCACGCGCTGGCCCCGTGACAACTCCACCGGTGTCCTCTCAGAGTGACTGCCCTTCGCTGTCCTGGACACGATTCTTGGACAGGCTACACGCCACAATTACGATTTTGCACAAAATCACTACGTGGGGGCCGAATACCTCAGCGGTAGAGCGCCGGACTCGTAATCCAAGGATTGTGGGTTCGAATCTACGCCGGGCCGTTTCGGTACAGGGGGGATTTTTTCCCTCGGAGTTAACATTAGTTCTGACTCCATTTCCCACTCGTAATCCAAGGATTGTGGGTTCGAATCTACGCCGGGCCGTTTCGGTACAGGGGGGATTTTTTCCCTCGGAGTTAACATTAGTTCTGACTCCATTTCCCATACAGTCCTTCGAATGAGACTATAACCGAGGTTCCGTGTGTGAGCACACGCATAACAATCTTGCTCAGACGTAAAATCCCATCATCAACTTTCGGAAGAGAAGGCCAGTTTGACCGTTGGTGTGGATGACACGTTACACACAGCATGCACCTTCCCCGAAGATGAAGTATGGCTGCCTTAATGGCGGGATAAAAAAAAATAAACGGTCATGCACACGAAACCCCACGCCCTTTGTTGGGTAGATGGGATTAATACTTGCCTGTCCATATAGGGTGTGTCCGCAGGAGTATCAGCCCGCGTACGCAGAAGAAGACTATGTAATCCATGTAACGTTTTGAGGCCTACGATACGTTTGAGCCAGCTTTTAATGTTGAACAGCTAATTGATCAAAAGAACATCTCTCCATCAATTATTACCCTTGCTGTGGGGAATTTTCACTGATGAGTCACAGTCTTCAAATACATGACTTTCCTCTGAGTTGACACACATTTCAGGCCTTTGCACTCACCCGTGACCCTATCTTTGCGCCACTTGGAAGCGCCCAAATAGTCACTATTCCTTTGATGTTAATCTGGCTGTTTGGAACCATCTGGCTTGTACCTTGATGGCCATAGGAAAGAAAGAGAGGAGAATCAACTTTCAAGCACAATGAAAATTCTCAAAACAACTAATTGCGCCAGTCTGTAAATACTCGATTCCTTAAGCAAGGCCTTGGCGCATTTTTTTTCTGCGTACTCAGGCTGAGGCTGATACTCCTTGCGGACACTCCCTGTATAGGCAGGTAAGGATAATCCCATCTACACATAGACAGGCAAGGATCAATCCCATCTAACCAACAAAGGGAGCTGAGTTTTGTGTGTATGACTTTATCCCGCCATTAAGGCAGCCATTCTCCAACTTTGGGGAAGGTGCATACTATGTGTAACGTGTCATCGATACCAACGGCCAGACTGGCATTCTTTTCCGAAAGTTGGTGATGGGATTTTACGAGTGTGCAAGATGTTATGCCTGCGTTCACACACGGAACCTCGGTTTATAGTCCCATTCGAAGGACTGTATGGAAAATGGAGTCAGAACCAATGTTAACTCCTATTGAAAAATCCCCCTGTACCCAAACAGCCCGGCGGAGATTCGAACCCGCAACCCGAGGATCACCAAGATTACGAGTCCGGCGCTCTACCACTGAGCTATTCCGGCCCCCCTTCGCGCATTGATTTTTGGTGTGCAGCCACAGTGTCTGGGTCCGACTGACTTCCCGTCTCGTGTCACAAAGTCTGTCGAGACTATCTACAGTCATCAGTGAGGTTTTCCAAAAATCACAGCAGCGATTACAGTCAATGCTATAGAGCTCTCTCTGTATATATAGAAAATGGAAGGGAAAAGAGGTGTGTGTGTGTGTGTGTGTGTGTGTGTGTGTGTGTGTGTCCCACCCAGTATCTCTCACTTTTTGCTAAAACTTCACCTGGAGGATATTGGTGCCTTCTATTTTCCCCTTAGCTCCATGCATCTCGCTATCACAGGTCAGCCTGGTTCTGAGTTCAACAGTCAGCTTTGTCAACTTCCCTCTCCTGGGGCAGCTCCAGCTGGCCCCTGGATAAGGTCCATCAACGTCTTCTCCATGTCTGCAGACGTTTGGTTTTTCACCCTGGCAAACCTGTTAAAGATCACAATGTCTCTCCTCCACCTCCCCTCCAGAGTCGTCAGTCTTCATCTTCAGTGCCCACACCTTCTCTGTGCGGACGTTTGTGGGCGCCCTACGCTCACAGCACAGCCGTATCCTCACAGAAGTCCCAAATAGAGCACTTTGGGTTTATTTTCGGCACTTTTGTCAATTTATCATAAACATGTGTATTATAACTAACGCACTGAGTACGAAATCCACCGCAAAGAAAGGATATTTGGAAAGAAAATAAATTTTTTGTAATTAAACACAGCAATGCACCCAACCCTTATTGATGAATGAATGCATTGCATAGTACTGTCTGCTTTTCGAGCGTTCAGTGAGAACTGGGTCCACGCCTCAGTCCGCACCACAGACACATAAAGTCGATGGTCGGCACCATCACTGATCAAGTCTGTTATTACAAGATGGGGGCTGCACCTTTGCCGTTGTTTTTCTCTGCCAGTGGAGGAGAACGGAAAGGAGACCGTTGGGGTAAGTACACTCAAAATTGTCTTTTAGACTGATTTGTTTTAAGATGCTAATTTCTTTAATGAAGGTTATTTCCCGTTGTGATCCAGTCACTGGCCCTGTGATGGACAAGGCGCGTCATGCGCGCGGCGGTGGGAATGAAGTAGGCTACACCCACCAGGGACTGTGCGTTGCTGTTAGCTTACGGCCAGCTGTGAGCGTAAGGCGCCCACAGACATCTTTCCTCTCTGCACATCCTGGACCCCTCCCATGATGGACCTCTCAATAATCTTCCTGCATGGCAGCCTGCTGTTAACGTCAGATGTCAAAGACTCCCTCCACCTCTTCAAATGGTTGCCCATATGGGCGTTTATCGCCTGAAGCATGGTCTCACTGGTTGGTTCTTCCTGGCTAGCTACAAGTACTACTGTTAGCGATGAAAGGTCTGTCTGTACTGGGACTGGTATTTCTGTGTTCCTCAGTGGGCCGATCCAGCTTGTCTCATGTTGTATTTGCTTTGGGAGGCTGGGGGTCTGGATTGGGCTCGAGTTTGGTCTCCTCTCCACACACCAGTTAAAAAAAAAAAAAAAAAAAAAAAGCGGACCTCCCCAGAACAAATACGAGAGAGCGGCACTACACACGACGACACCGTCCACTCTTCTTCTCCTTGTCAACATGGCGGTGCGCATTCCCAGTATGGCTGTACACCAACGATTAATGCGCCAAGGCCTTGCTTAAAAGGAATCGAGTATTTAGGCTGGCACGGTTAGATTGTTTTGAGAATTTTATTGTTCGTGAAAGTTGATTCTCCTCA
>JADBJO010001080.1:27500-62500 GCA_016801955.1 Conus betulinus
TTCTGATCCAACATACGCACGACAACCTCCCTCTACTAAGCCCCCAACTGACGACAATCATTGCTTAGTCGCGGAGTTGGCGCGAGTGAGCTCTCCCTCCGCAGGGCGCTACCACCTCCGTCCAACGTCGCCCCCCGTGAATTTTCTCTCTCTCTCTCTTTCTGGTTGTGAAACGAACAAGTTTCCGGTACAAGACAGCAAAAGACATTTTCTCTTTTCTGAGATTGTCAGAAAATATCTCCTCGGGAGTAATCTACCCTCACTGATGCACTTCAAAGTTCTTGTGTTTCTCTCAGACGGACAGAATTCGAAATAGCTTAATTGTAAACGAATTTCGCGCGTTTACACACCCACACCACACAAGACAGCACACACACACACACGCACGCACGCACACACACACACACACACACACACACACACTTTAGCTGCGTATACACGAACAAAATCAAATTAACACAACTAGATCGGGAGTAATCTGCTTGGGCTGGCTTTTTATGCTCACTTTATCTCATCATAAAGGGAGGGAATGTTCTAACGATCTGAGCTGGAGCCCAGTGAGTAGTGAACGAGAACTTCGCCTGTGCTGCGCTTGAGTAGTCCACTTCTGAACGCTGTCTTCTTGCCCGACAGTACATCTCTGGGACAGTTTGTGGTGACTATTCGAAATAGCTGGTTGGTTGTCAATGGCCATGTCGTAGCTTGGTATTTTGATCCTGTCCGCCAGTTTTCGTACACTTCACAGCAGTTTTCAAAAGCAGTCACCACTCAGGTGGTGTAATTCACACTGGAATACACCTATCCCACACACACTTCTCACTTCACTTGTTGGAGTTTGATTTTGATTTTGACACACATTCGCGCTTTTTGTAACTTGTTCGCCAGAAGACCCAAGAGCACACATGCACTGCGTCTTGTCCTGTACCTTGTTTGTCTATGTCTTTGGCACACACACACACACTCACCCACACACCGTACACACACCACGCACACCACACCACGCACGCACGCAGTCATGACGCACTTGCACGCATACACGTAATGCTGTGTTTAAACCACACACACACACACACACCACACACACACACACACACACCTTTAGTTGCGTATATGCACGAAAAAAAAACAATCAAATTAACATAACTTCAATAGAATCAGTCCGTCTCTGCTTGGGCTGGCTTTTTTATGCCCACTTCATCTCATCATAAAGGGAGGGAATGTTCTAACGATCTGAGCTGGAGCCCAGTGAGTAGTGAACGAGAACTTCGCCTGTGCTGCGCTTGCCCTAAGAAAAGTACACAGATCTCTGGGAGTCTCCAGTTTTGTGGTGACTAGTTTCCCCCACTTGAAGGATGGCTGGTTGGTTGTCTACGTGGCCATGTCGTAGCTTGGTATTCTTGATCCTGTCCTGGGCCAGTTTTTTCGTAGTGGGGAAATAACTCTTCACAGCAGTTTCAAAAGCAGTCAGCCACTCAGGGTGGTGTAATTCAGTACTGGAATACACCTATCCCACTTCTCCTTCCTTGTTTGGAGTTTGATTTTGATTTTGATAAGTGGTTTTCGTTCTCTGTTTTTTGTACTTGTTTTGCCTGAAGAAGACCCAAGAGGTGGAAATGCACTGCGTCTTGTCCTGTACCTTGTTTGTCTATGTCCTTGGGCGGTAACTAACCCGTTCTCTTTCTAAATTTTGCCAGGTACACATGCCAGTTTGAGTCACCTCTTGCAAAGCATGCAGACGATCAACAGTGTTCATATATTTTCACCAATATGACCAAGTTATGACAAAGTTATCTTTCACCAATATGACCAAGTCATGACAAAGTTATTGTTGTCAATTATAGTATTCATCAATCATCTTAACAGATTTTACCAAGAACTAACTAGAATACACGTATGCTGTTAAACTGTATGGCATAGATAAAACGATGCACAGTCTCAAGACTTAGAAAGTAGATCCCAAAGGACTTTCCATCTCCGGCATACAGCAGTTTTTACACACTGAAAGGGACTTTCCATCCCTGACATACAGCAGTTTTACACACTGAAAGGGACTTTCCATCCCTGACATACAGCAGTTTTACACACTGAAAGGGACTTTCCATCCCTGACATACAGCAGTTTTACACACTGAAAGGGACTTTCCATCCCTGACATACAGCAGTTTTACACACTGAAAGGGACTTTCCATCCCTGACATACAGCAGTTTTACACACTGAAAGGGACTTTCCATCCCTGACATACAGCAGTTTTTACACACTGAAAGGGACTTTCCATCCCTGACATACAGCTGTTTTACACGCTGAAAGGGACTTTCCATCTCCGGCATACAGCAGTTTTACACACTGAAAGGGACTTTCCATCCCTGACATACAGCTGTTTTTACACGCTGAAAGGGACTTTCCATCTCTGGCATACAGCAGTTTTACACACTGAAAGGGACTTTCCATCTCTGGCATACAGCAGTTTTACACGCTGAAAGGGACATTCCATCCCTGACATACAGCAGTTTTACACACTGAAAGGGACTTTCCATCTCTGGCATACAGCAGTTTTTACACACTGAAAGGGACTTTCCATCCTCCGGCATACAGCAGTTTTTACACACTGAAAGGGACTGTGATATCGTGTGTGTGTGTGCGCGCGCGTGTTCGCGTGTGCGTATGTATATGTATGTGTGTGTATGTGCGCGCGCGCGCTCTCGCGCGCGCGCGCGCGTGTGTGTGTGTGTACGTGTGTGCGCGCGCGCGCTCGCGCGCGCGTGTGTGAGTATGTGTGTGTGTGTGTGTGTGTGTGTGTGTGTGTGTGTGTGTGTGTGTGTGTGTGCATGTGTGTGTGTGCGTGTACGTGTGTGTGTGTGTGTGTGTGTGTGTGTGTGTGTGTGTGTGTGTGTGTGTGTGTGTGTGTGTGTGTGTGTGTGTGTGTGTGTGTGTGTGTGAGAGAGAGAGAGAGAGAGAGAGAGAGAGAGAGAGAGAGAGAGAGAGAGAGAGAGAGAGAGAGAACGCGAGAAGTGATGTAATAGGGAGTGGGGTGGGGGAGAGTGGAAGGTAGTGGTTGTCAATTTGCAATCATAAATCCGAACCCCAACAGCTGGCGTGTTAATCAAAAACGTGCAGCAAAAAAAAAAAAAAAAAAAAAAAAAAAAAAAACATTCAGAGAGCAGTACATTGCTTACCACACATTTCGCATAAGAAGGCCGGTAGCGTAGCTCAACGCACGCACACACACACACACACACACACACACACACACACACACACACACACACACACACACACACAAGCTTCAAGATCGGGAGAGAAGAAGAAAGAGAGAGAAGCCACAAATGCTGTTGAGCTTCTGGCACTGTTTTCTTTGTAAGGCACTTCTTGTTCTCAATTGTTCATCACACCATCATCACAACAACAACAACAACAACAACACAACACAACAACAAAACAAACAAACAACAGCAGAGGGAACTCCAATAGGAGACCGTCTGTCATTGAATTCAAAGTTGAATTCAAAGCTGGTCGTGTGTTGGTGCAGAGATGGACAGACACAAGCCTCGGGCACAGGCCTGCGTTCTGCTCCTGCCCCCACCCCACCCCCACCCCCACCCACCCCACTCCCACCACGCCCCCCACGCCCCCCAGGCCCCCACCCCACCCCAACACCACCACCACCTCCACTCACTGACAGCACGCTTCGTTGTCGGCTTTGCGACAAAACTCATCCAACTGGGGGAACTACCACCAGGCTCACACCACCAGGTAATTCACTGATTTTTCCTTCTCTTGTTTGATTGTTTTCAATAGGAATAATGATGATAATTTTTTTTTTTTTTAAGTCAGAGGCTATTGCAGACATAACATGGCCTACTGACTGTGTGTGCGACAAAACAGAGCTACTTCTCAGTTTTGAAGAGAGCGTGTGTTTTATTTGTTGCTTGTCGTAACAGAAGGGTCTGGATGGTATTTTAAAAAAAAAAACAAAAAAAAACCCCCTACATTTCAGAAAGGCACTTTCAATAGTGACACCCCCCCCCCCCCCCCCCCCCCCCCCCCCCCCCCCCCCCCCCCCCCCATTTCAAAGAGATGGATAGGTACTGTCAGCAGTGACCCTTGACGTCGGAGATAGATAGGCACTATCTCGAGCGACCCTATACTTTAAAGAGATGGCACTGCTCTCAAATGGCCATCTTTATCAAAAGCTAATCTCCTAAAAAAAAAAAAAAATAAAAATAAAACAATCTACGTCTATATCGGTGATAATCTGAGATTGATATTTGACATTATATCCTATTTAGAGAACTATAATCTGCGTGGCTTGTTGTTAAATATTGACTTTGAAAAGGCATTTGATTCGATTAATTGCAATTTTGTGTCTAAAGTACTAAAAGCATTTGATTTCCAAAAGGACATGGATAAGCAGCTTTAATTTTTTTTTTTAATTAATCAAAAGTCTTGCGTTGTTGTGAACGCCAGGTTTCAGACTGGTTTGAAATCAAACAAGGTTGTCGAGAAGGAGACTCAATTTCTCTGTATTTGTTCGCACTTTGTGCGGAGATATTAGCCATCATGGTGAGGCAAAATCAAAGCTTTAAGAGAAATTAAGATTAATGACACTGAATATAAGCTTTCACAATCTGCAGATGACACAGAACTTTTACTTGCGGGTGATAGAAAATCTTTTGAAACCTGTCATGAAGCTCTTCTTAAATTTGATGATGTGTCAGGTCTTCATATGAATTTAAGTAAAACAAGCGCAGTTTGGATAGGAAGCATGGAAAATAGTGAAGTTCGTAACATGGAACATTTATAAACTGACTGGAATCCTTCAAAATTTCGAATATTAGGTATCTGGTTCACCAACTATTTGAAAAAAAAACATGTAGAAATAATTTATACAGAGAATCTAGCTGTCGTCAAATACTTGTTTAAAATAAAGTTAAAACGCCCAGATAACCCCCCTTGGTAGAATCGCTATATCAAAATCTGTAATCCTTTCAAAAGTAATCAATCTCTGGTTGCTTTTGCCAAATCCATCAGCCCTGTTTTTGGAATCATGTCAACAAACCTGTAATAAATTTGTGTGGAATAAGAAAAGAGAGAGACAAAACCAGTCGAAAAACAGTGCAAAAAGTGTAAAAAAAAAAAAAAAAAAAAAAAAGAGAGGTATCGGTCTTCCCGAGTTAATTTTTTTTTGTTACATCCTTGAAAGTGTCTTGGATCCGTAGAAGTGAAAGGTCAAAGCATAAATGGAAAAGATATATTACTCAGTAGTTTCCCGCAATGGCCTTTGATCAATAAACATGGTCCAGAGATTGTTTCAAATTTGCAAAATACAACCAGTTCTGGGCAGATGTTTTGAAGCGTATAACCATTTCTACCACAAATGTGTGTCCAAAAAATTTTGCTTAACAATTAGCTTCGCCAATATGCTATAATAAACGTATTCAAGTCGGGAAAAAATACATTGTCTCCAAAATATTTGAAAACAAAAACATTTACTGTCAAGCTCATTTTTTGATGACGATGGACAGTTTCTTTCACTCGGAAGTTTCAAAGAAAAAAATTGATATCACTATTGATGTTCACACTTCGCCGGGTGCAAGCCCGCAGCACTCGATTATGTAAAGACATCTGGAATGACAATCGAAAATATATATATATATATATATATATATATAGATAGAGAGAGAGAGAGAGAGAGAGAGAGAGAGAGAGAGAGAGAGAGAGAAACGATTGCTAAAACAAGCTGGACATCTTTTTCCACAGAGACGATTTCTATTTTCGAGCTTTCGCCACAAGGGTTTCATCAGGAATAAAACACTTCATACACAGTCCAATGCTTACAACACGACTACTCCTCAGCAGTTACAACTATCACACCACACTAACACAGAAACACAGAGAGAGAGAGAGAGAGAGAGAGAGGAGAGAGAGAGAGAGAGAGAGAGAGAGAGAGAGACAGACAGAAGAGACAGAGAGGAGAGAGAGAGCAGAGAGAGAGAGAGAGAGAGAGATGACAAAACGACAACCGACTGACCGACCGACTGACTGATTACATTTTTAAACCGTTGCAAAATCTGCCTTCCCATCACACCTTCCTTGAACTGACCCGACTGACTACACATTTAAACAATTGCAAAAAAAAAAAAAAAAAAAAAGAAAAACTGCCGTCCCGTAACACCGAGGCCCTATCTTGGAGTTTCACGGGGTTTTCGCACCTTTAGTCTCACTTAACTGATATTAATGTCTGCCAGTGGGAGTGGGTCTCCCAACTGAAAGAAACACAGAGGCAATATTATTATTATTATTATCATCATCATCATTATTATTGTTGTTGTTTTATTATTGTTATTAATTATTATCATTATTATGAATACTTATATAGCGCTTATCCTCGACTAAAGACCAAGCTCTAAGCGCTTTACAATCTACACTCGTTTACACAACGGGCTGCCTACCTGGGTAGTGCCGACTGGAGAGCTGCAAGCTGACGCTTCATTCAGTCGTTTCCTGTGTCATCCAGTCAAGATCGTTCAAAATCGTTCCCTCAATTTCCTTACTTCCTTCATTCTTTCCATTTCTCACGCAGGGTGCATGCTACTGTGTAACGTGTCATCCATACCAACGGCCAAACTGGCCTTCATTTCGAAAGATGGTGATGGGATTTTACGTGTGTGCAAGACGTTATGCGTGCGTTCACACACAAGGAACCTCGGTTTATAGTCTCATTCGAGGAACTGTGTGGGAAATCGAGTCAGACCCAAAGTTACTCCCGAGGTAAAAATCACCCTGTACGAAACGGCCCGGCGGGAGATTCAAACCCGCAAACCCCAGGATCACCAAGGTTACGTGTCCGGCGCTTCACCACTGAGCTATGCCGGCCCTCAATTACCCACCCTTCCCAGACTATCTGTTCAATTTCCTTTTACTGTGGAGTGACCGGGCCATCAGAGGCCAGAGAGGATAATCCACCAATGAGAGGTAGCTCAACGAATAAATCATAATCTTCCCACTGCCAGTTCATGATCCTTTTTTTTTTCATGTTGCAAAGTGAGGCGACTGCAGGCGGAAATGTAAAAAAATCTGAAAAAAAAAAATAGATAAAGCTCCGCGCTGAAAAACAAACAAACAAAAATAGATAAAGCTCCGCGCTGAAAAAAAACAAACAAACAAACAAAAACCGTTGACAAACGAATCACAAGACAAAACACGACGCATTTCGACCTTGTAGGTCTTCTTCAGGCGAGACGCACAACGCTCAGGACAACAAAAATGAACGAGCATGCAATCATTATCTTCATCCAGTTCGGCGCAAGGTTGATTGTTCATTTTCGTTGTCCTGAGTGTTGTATAACTTGCCTGAAGAAGACCTTGTGATGGTTTGTCAACGGGTTTTTTTTTTTTTTTTTTTTTTTTTTTTTTTTTTTTTGGGGGGGGTTGGGGGGGGGGGGGGGGGGGGGGGCGCTTTATCAATAATTTTTCAACTTTTTTTCATTTTAGAATGTTACATTTCTGGAGCCTTCCTCCATCAGTGTAATCACTCTCCAATCCAGCGGTCACGCAGCCACTGCCTGTATGATATCAGCTTTTGCACAGAGTACAATTTCAAAACAACAAGATGCAAAGCATATATGAACGTACTCCCAGTTTATCCTGAATACGCGTGAGATATTCCATAAAGAGGAAAACCGTCTTGGGCTGGTGTAACAATTAGTAATGGCTATTCTGGTAAACATCGGCCATCATCTGTGACCTATATGAACATACTTACAACTTTTCAGACAGATTAGCCAAGAACTTTCTGAGATTTTCCATCAAGAAGAAAAACCATTATGGGCCGTTAGCAACGGCTATAACGGTAAACTTAAACATCGGGCATCATCCGTGACCCATAATGAACATACCTACAAATTTTAAGAAATATCGGCCACGTACTTTCTGAGATATTCCATGAAGAAGAAAAACCGTTATGGGTTGTTGTAGCCGTTACTAACGGCTATGACTGTAAACTAAAACGTCGGGCATCATCCGTGACCATAATGAACATATCTACAATTTTCCAGAAAGATCGGCCACATACTTTCTGAAATATTTCCATAAAAAGAAAAACGTTATAGGTCGATGTAGCCGTTAGTAACGGCTATAACGGTAAACTAAAACGTCAGGTATCATCCGTGACCCATAATGAACACACTACAATTTTCAGAAAGATGGACAAAGTGCTTTCTGAGATATTCCATAAAGAAGAAAAAAACCGTTATTGGCCCTTATAGCCGTTAGTAGCGGCTACAACGGTAAACTAAAACATCGGGCATCATCCGTGACCTACAATGAACATATCTGCTAATTTTCACAAAGATCGGCCATGTACTTTCTGAGATATTCCATAAGGGAGAAAAACCGTTACAGGCCGCTACAGCCGTTAGTTACGGCTATAACGGTAAACTAAAACATCGGGTATCATCCGTGACCCATAATGAACATACCTGCTAATTTCACAAAGATCGGCCAAGTACTTTCTGAGATATTCCATAAAGAAAAAAAAAAACCGTTACAGGCCATTACAGCGTTGGTAACGGCTATAACAGTAAACTAAAACATCGGGCATTATTCCTGACCCATAATGAATATACCTACAAATTTTCACAAAGATCGGCCAAGTACGCAAGGGATCAAAAAAAAAACAAACACAAAAAAAACCCTTTAGTCCAAATCTTTGCCAAGTCATTACTATGAGGACAGTTGAGTTGTTGGCCTGCGCTTGTTTTTCCCCCCCACTTTTGGATTGTTCGTCTTTGTATTTGTCTGACTTTATTCAGGTTTAAAAGGCTGTGCCAGTCTTGAATAAAAAATACTCTGTGTTAGGTTTTCTTATGGGAGCAAAAGTTACCCCTACTTGTTTACTGCAGCTAATCAGATAATCACAGGGACGGCGTCCGACCGAGAAATAGCCAACAGCTTCTCATTTTCACAAGATTTAAAACATGAACCGCCGACTTGCATGCTTTTTATGTAATCAATAAAAGGAAATTTGAACACAGATGTAGACTGTAAACATGCAAAGCATTACCTGCATCATTTAGCATCATGTCTTATTCATGTAAATTAAGGTATCTTTTTACATCATTTCAATACATTATCTGCATCATTTCACTTTATTTCACACCCCATAACGATCAAAGAAAAATACAGAAAACAAGATGAATCACTTATCTCACACGTTACTTACATATTAAGGTCCCAACAGGCATTTCTCTCTTGAAAATCATATCGATGTCACCGTATCTCAGTCTCACTGTTTTGTTATTCTTCAGTTTGGAAAACACTTTCCATGTGATGACCAGGTCGCAAGCGTCTGAGAATGTCCATAGGCCTGTCGGGATAACTTATAACTGGCTGGCCTGAGGTCCTCGTCCACAGACACACCTTTCTTCTTCAGTCTTCTCCTGTTGGAAAGGACACTGTCTTTTAACTTTCTAGACGTAAACATCACAATAATGGGGCGTTTCTTTCCGGGCACGACTCGGCCGGTGCGATGGGCCGCCTCACATCCCCTTCCGTCGTAGTGCGATCAGGTCGGTGGATCTGGCAGTGTGTATTGGTGCAGTCCATGGCCATCCCCATCCTTCCGTCGTAGTGACGCCGATCAGGTCGGTGAAGATCTGGCAGTGTGTATTGGTGCAGTCCATGGCCGTCTCCCCATCCTTCTCCGCTACGTTGTAGACCCTCGGGTTCCAGCGCGGTCGTACTGCTGCTGGTCGTTCAGGTCACTTGACACTTGCTGTGTGCGCTGCTCTTGCTTCCTTAGTTGTTCCCTTAACTCTGTAGTTTCTGCTCTGACGGTTACAATTTCAGTCCTGAAAATGTCAGTCTCCTGCGCTTCAAAAATCTTTCCTTCTAACACCTCCAGCTTAGTAGTTAGTAGTGGTTATCAGTTCTTCTATTTCTGTCGCGCGCTCTTTTATATCGTCGTCAGTGGCTAAAGTTTGATATTGAGTTTTCAGTTCTTCAACTTCAACTGCTGTCTGAATCGCCATAGTGTTCGTGTCCTCCTCTTCAAAAGAACCCGATGCTGGACGAAAAAACAGTCTTTTTGTCTTGTTTAGTTTTGTCACTCGCTGGACTACTGTCTCTACTGGACGATCAGAAGTTCGTCGTGATTTTCCAGAGGAATGACTACTTTTTGTATAGTCTGTCACAGAAAGCTCGAGTGCGAGAAAAACAAATGTCACTGAAGGTCAGCACTGGGAACGACACTCACACACCACAAGTAATAAACCTCAGACACCCAGCCAGCTGTTTAACTGCACGTGAAGTCCATTCTATGATCTGCTCTTTTATCTGCCATCGACACTGGCATGACCGACATGGTGAAATGTTTAAGTTTGATGTCAAAACTTAACTACATCATACACCAGCACACAAAAAAATATGCCGGCACAATCTACAGTTTATTCTGAAAATAAATCCTTTCGAAGTGAAACTAACTGACTTTCATTAAATCATCACTCAACTGGTCATATTTTGGCAGAGCACAGTGTAATGTCAACCTGTCGTCAAGAAAAAAAAAACTCTAGATAGTTCAGCTGGCAAGAAGGTGGATCCAACAAAGTGTTGTGGAGGGCAAACAGAGCTCAGTGAGACACGAAACACTGTTGGCCATCCACTGCATTTCGGCTCATCTCCAGCCGCCTTGACGTTGTCTTGCCACTGGATTCAGATGGGCAGGGACGCGAGGCTGACGACCCTGCGCTGCTCTCCCCCACTATTCACGCGCAAGTCATGACTTCACTTCTATCACCTATCCACTCATCATCATCATTCTTCTTCAAGTCCTGCGTCGATGGGGACGCGGCGAAATGAGAACATCTCTGCCGTACCCACAGCCGATAAACCCATCGTCCTTGGTGATTTCAGCGCCAGAGTCGGCACAGATCACAGGATGGAGTTTAAGGGGGAAAATTGCGCTGGCCGCTGTAACAGCAATGGCTTACTGCCGGAAACCTGCGCTGCACATGACCTTCTCATCACCAATTTGGTCTTTTGCCCTCCCAAACATAACAAGACAACATGGATGCACCCTTGCTCCAAGCACTGGCATCTGCTGGAGTATGTTATCGTCAGGCAAAGGGACAGACCAGTTGTCAGTTATCAAAGCCAAGTGTGGTGCAGATTGTTGCACCGACCATCGCTTGCTGTCTCTACGCCTAACATCAAAAGACAGCCACCCAGAAGACCATAAAGAATAAAAGCGTCGAAGTGATAGAACGTCTCCAGGCTTAACATTGACCTCGTCAGACAGAAGATGATGCAAGAACTCGACGACAAATTGAAAACCTCATCGTTCAATTCCCATGATGTGGAGTCAGACTGGGAGATCATTCGCGAAACAGTCTATGCTGCTGCCTCAGAAGTGGTGGGTCCCATCGCACGAAACCATCAGGACTGGTTCGTTGAAAGTAACGATTGCATCCAGTCACTGCTCGATGAGAAACACAGACTCCATACAGCCCACCTTAACGATCCTAACTCTGTTTCCAAGCCAGCTGCATTCAGCATTGCAAAAAAAGACTGCACAATCTGAGCCCAGTAAAACGCAGGATTCATGGCTGAATGAGAAGGCTGAGAGATCCAGACTGTCGCCGATTGCAATGACATGAAGAACTTTGACAGGGTGCTTACGACTATTTATGATCCCACATCGTCAGGATCATCTCCTCTCCTCAGTTCTGATGGGAATAGACAGATTACCGACAAGGAGGAGATTCTCGAGTGTTGGGCCGAACACTTTAATAGTATCCTTAACCAACCATCTATGATTAATGTTGAAGCGATCGCAAAACTGTCTCAAGTCCCAATTGACCACATCCTTGATGACCTCCCAACCGAAACTGAAATGAGAAAGCGTTTTATGTCCAATGGTAAAGCACCTTGTGCTGACTCTACCCTAGCAGAAATGTACACCTCTGGTGGCCCAGAACTGATCAGGAACAGTGAGTTTTTTCCAATCGATGTGGAACCAAGAGAAACTTCCACAAGAATTCAAAGACGGCTCTAAGGGAACCAGAAAATATGTGATCTCTACCATGGCATCTCATTGCTCTCCATCGTTGTCGGAGTTCTATCTACTCAGTCGTCTCAATCAGCACCTAGAGCAAGGCTTGCTACCTGAAAGCCAGTGCAGCTTCAGGAGGGGTCGCAGCATTGTGGACATGATTTTAGTAACATGACAACTACAAGAGAAATGTCAGGAGCAGAATGTCAGCCTCTACACCACATTTGTGGACCTGACCAAGGCATTCGACACTGTCTGCCGTGAAGGGTTGTGGAAGATCATAGCCAATTTTAGATGCCCTTCAAAATTCAGCTCAATGGTCAGGCAGCTTCATGCCGGTATGCAGGCAAGGGTGCAGGATGATGGAGAGTACTCACAGGCATTCCCAGTTTCAAAAGGCGTCAAACAGGGCTGCGTGCTAGCCCCCATTTTCTTCAGTACGACGTTTTTTTTTTTCCATGCTTACGGATGCTTTCCGAGATGGTGACATCAGAGTTGGCTTTAAATACCCGACTGATGGAAAGCTTTTCAACTTGAGGAGGCTTCTAGCCAAAACCATGGTCGAGGAAGACACTGCCCTGACTTTCTCTTCGCTTCTCTTGTGGGTGGCAATCCTCCCGAAACAAGGGAAATGATTGGTGGGGAGCTGTTCTTTTGATCAATTATCAGTTTAACATTAAATGCTGGCTCAAACTTATGGTAGGCCTCAAAACGCTTTACACGGAGTACAGTCGAAGCCGCTTATAACGAATCGCCGGGGACATTCAAAAATGCTTCGTTATCTCCGGCTTTCGTTACAACCGACGCGCCCGTTATAACGAATTATATCTGGTTACGTCGTTATATCCGGCATGACGTGACTTATGGCTTTCAAATATGAACCAATCACAAATGACAGGAGTTGTCTATCTTGAGCTCAAAAAGGCGTTTTGATCTTCTTGATCATCCCCTTCTTTTAAAGAAGCTGTCTATTTACTTGAACCATTCCTCGACAGTCTTATTATTTCAATTATATTGGAATGATGGGACTTTGTAAGTGGTGCTTAATGACAAAACTTCCTCTTCAGACTTAATTAGACATAGAGTCCTATAAGGCTCAGTGCTAGGCCTCCTCCTCTTCTGCATCTGCATCAATGATTTACCACCGTCCATATCAGATGAAAAGGTCACGACTGATATATTTGCTGAGGACTCTTCACTCCAAACAACTGGTAGTGATCTACAAACAATAGAAACGTCTCGCCAACAAAATCTACATGAAGTTTCAGACTGTTATCATTCAAACTCAATGGTCACACACACGCAGCCAAAACCAAGCCTATGATCATAGCCACCCGCCAAAAGCACCAATTGACTCCTCTTTGCTTAAAACTTCAGTATTTCTGTCGAACATCTAACATGAGCATTATATTTTGAGCACAATGATAGATAAAGAACTGAAACTGCATCTCATCTCAAAAAGTAGGCAAGATTTTTTTTTGAAAAACAAGCTTTTCCTGTTATCTTAACTAAAGCACTATGTCAACAGTACTGCCCTTAAACTGTAACGTGCCAATGACGCTTCAACAGTATGGGATGAGAGTAGTGATGTCAAAAAAAAAAAGAAAAAAAAAAGGCTGAATTCCCTCCATAGACGTGCAGCAAAGCTGCTCCTCCAGCCGTACCTTTAACAACAGATGAAAAGCTAAAAGCGCTGAACATACTTCCCCTGCTTAAGCAGTTGGACTTCAACAAAGCATCATTTATGTTTACAGTATTGACAGATACCATGCCATGTTACCTCAGGCCCTTTTTACAAGATTGAACAGCTTCTCTGGCTCGAAGAATTTCTATCCCCCCTACCCACGCATTGATCAATACAAAACAAGCCTTGCCTACTCTGGACCATATGTCTGAACCTTAAACTTCCACGGGTGTACACAGAATACGAATACGTTCAAACTTTTCCAGAAACATATACATAATCATTTTATGTCTCAATAATTTGATTATTCGATTAAAATCGTTAACTTTCATTCGCACGAACTTCTGTAAACAATACATTGTATATACTGTCTAAACATGTAACCTACTCCAAACAGTTGCTCATCCCCACTCCCACTCTGTCTACCATCCCTCTTCTCACCCCCTTCCTACCATCCTCTCTCCTTTCCTCCCCCACCCTCTCTCTCTCTCTCTCTCTCTCTCTCTCTCTCTCTTTTTTTTTGTTTGTTTTGTTTTGGTTCCTTCTGTTTGACTACCCAACATGTCATTATTCTGTTTATGGATAATCTGCTTGTCATCGTAGAATTACATTACATCTTGCTATGCTGAATTGTCAGTATGAATGGTATGTATTGAAATAATCTATGCATGACAAAAACAGATTGTAAGACTAGACCTTGGCCTTAAATCCCATCCTTACGTATTAAAGCTGAATCAGTTAATCAACCAGTCAGTCTCTCTCTGTCTATCTGTCTCTGTCTCTCTTTCTCTCTGTCTCTCTCTCTCTCCCTCTCTCTCTCTCTCTCTCTCTCTCTCTCTCTCTCTCTCTCTCTCTCCTCTCTCTCTCTCTCTCTCTCTCTCTCCCTCTCTTATCCATCATCCCCAACCACACAAGTACGTGCGCGTCCGCATAGATGGGCAGTAATCAAGCTTGTTTCCTAGGTTATTATATAGTTTAATTAAAATGATTTTAACTTTGTTTCCAAAATCGGCTGTGAATGAATGTAAACAGATCACACAGGCTTATATCGCAATGTGAAGGCTCAGAAACCGATAAGGAGTGAAACAACGAACAAAATTCATTGTCTTCTTCTGAAGACTTCAGATGAATAGATTGTCAGATGAAATTACACAGCGCCACGATTTGAAGGTGGGAGGGGGAAAAGTGGATTTCTGCACAGTTCATACACTGTTTTACACTGTTGGATTATTACAGTATGCACTGGTGTGGAAACTAACTCCCCTGCTGGGTGGGCTCGTTTCCGCCCGGCGGCCATTTTGAACGCATGGCGACGATGATTAGAAAAGTGCTTTTTCTTTATTCATCTTCACTGTCCTAAGCGTTATTTGTTTTCGCCTGAAGAAGACCCAAGAGGTTGAAATGCATTATGTCTTGTCCTGAGCTATGTTTGTCTGTATCCTTGGGCGTAACTAACTATACCCCCCTCTCTTTCTAAGTTTTGCTTCATTTTCCGCCCTCAGACACTCTGTTTGAAACTAACACGTAAGTAATTGATTTTACAATACACTTGCTCTGCCATACAGAGCATTTTTTTGTGCTTGACAAGAAATAACAATAACCAAAAATAATTAGTGTGTCTATAAGGTCTTGAAAAGAAATTTATGATTTATGACTTTGCAATCAAGAGTTCTTTATTATTAGCAGTACACAACAGGTCACTCATGTACAGTTAATGGAATAGCAGTTATAATGTCTGATTTGTGAATGTTCACATTCTATGAAACAACAGAAAAGGATGAATGTTGCCACACTGGACCAAAAATAAAACCTCTCAAATTCTCACATTCTGTGAAACAACAGATAAGAATGATCGTTACCCACACTGGACGGAAAAAAATAAAGAAGAAAATCCTCAAAGTCTCTTATTCTGTGAAACAACAGATAAGGATGATTGTTACCACACTGGACGAAAAAAAAAAACCTCAAATGTCACACTCTTTGACAGAACAGATAAGGTTGATTGTTGCTGAACAAACACATAACAAAACAAAAACAAAACTCTCAACCATTAACAGTGAAGAGAAAGATCTCAAAAGGATAACAATTTTGTTTTTCATCCTCTCGTAACACGGCAGTCCACATGATAACACAAAGGCCCCAAGTACACATGCCTACGTCCAGCAGTTCTGTCCAACTTCTCGTTTGACTCTCTCCGATAGGTATCTAAAATGAGCTTTGGTATGCTACGGTGTCTTCACCTTCAAAATACTGACTTGTACACTTCTCTTTTGAAGCCAGAATGGTTGTCCGTGTCGGCATTGCAATTTCGTATACTTCGGCTATCATCTTCTGTTTCGCTGGATTTCAAACAACTTCTTGAGTAATTTCAATTTTTCTCTTTAACGATGCTGAGCAGACTTCTTCTTCAGGGTTCCAGTATCTGGTAGCGTGTGAACTCGTTTTACCCTGTTGGGATACTCACACTATACTCGAGAGTACAGTCAGGTCACTCCGACTTCGTTGAGTGCAGAAATTTGTGGGAAAAGGTTGTTGAAAAGGATAGATAAAAGATATGGTAGACAGAAAGGACAGTAGACGACAGTACAGCAAAGGAGGAGACAGAGTTACAGAGAGCGAAAGGAAAAGGGGACGTTACTAGCACAGAATGTCCAGAAGGAGGGGGAACTATTTGTACAAAACCCCCCCCCCCCCCCCCCCCCCCCCCCCCCGATATCCCCACGGGGGAGTGAAGCAGACGACATTTGTGATCGTAGAATTATGTCCCCTGTCTACGGGAATTGAAATACCTGTGGCGCCCCCTTTATTATCTTGGGCTAACGGTATAAAGACATTGTGAATGGTCGTGCCGAGTTCTACACAGTGAGATTGTGTTTCCTCCTGTGTGTTTTTTTTCCCATCATGACTTCTCAACCATCAACAGTTATGAGCCCAGCCCGAACAGGTATACTAGACTCGTTTTCGATGGGGATGAACGCAAGTACGAACAGTGGGAGCTGAAATTTCTGTGTTACATGAAAATGCAAAAGTTGAAAGACATCATTTTAGCAGACAACGGAGAAGAAATTGATGAGAGCAAAAATGAAGAGGCCTTCGCCGAATTAATTCAGTATCTGGATGGTGAGAGCCTGTCTCTTGTGATGAGGGACGCCACTGATGATGGGGGAAAAGCCTTGAAGATTCTACGTGAGCACTATGCTGGCAAGGGCACCCCACATGTGATAGCTCTCTACGCTGTTCTGACATCGTTGGTGAAACGATCGGATGAAACTGTGACAGATTACATCATTCGTGCAGAGACAGCTGCTGCACATCTACGAAACGCAGGTGAAACAGTGACTGACAGTCTTTTGATTGCAATGGTGCTGAAAGGCTTACCCGATATACTTTTCAGTCATCTGTGGCAGTCATAACACGAAGCGAAAAGAAGCAAACTTTTAGGGATTTCAAAGTCGCATTAAGGAGTTTCGAGAAGACTGAACGGTCAAGAACAAAGAGCAATGATTCTTTGTTGAAATCTGCAGCAAAGTCTAGATCTAGTCATGGCCAAGATGGGGAAAAATGTGATCTGCTACAAGTGCAAACTTCCTGGTCATATCGCTAAAAACTGTAGCGAAAAGAAAGTAAAAGTAGGCTGTGGTGCAGTCATTGTCACAGGAACAGTTACACTGACAAATCGTGCCGTCGTAAGGGTTGAAACTGTGACAGAGTCAATGAAGCATCTGAACTGTCAGACGATGAACAGCCTTTCGTTTTTTGCATTCCTTAGTGATAGTTACAAGATAAAAAGTGACAAACCTCTAGTTGAGTAGACGATGTTTGTGATCGTAGAATTATGTCCCCTGTCTACGGGAATAAAATACCAGTGGCGCCCTCTTCATTATCTTGGGCCAACGGTATAAAGACAATGAGTGGTCGTGCCGAGTTCACACAGTGAGATTGTGTTTCATCCTGTGCGTTTTTTTCCCATCGTGACTTCTCAACCATCAACAAGCGACAGACTTTTGCTATGTGCAGACGCCATGATAAAATGGCCTATCAAATCAGAGCCTGACACCCTCCTTCGTCTTCACCCCACCCTCCTCTCTCTAGCGTCTCTCCTCCCTCTACAGTCGCTGAACTTGACCCTACCTGAGTCTCCTGCTCTGCTATGACCATTACTGGCACTCGCATTATAGGACATTACAATTCGATTTTTTTTATTGCTTACGAATTACAGAGGTGACGTTTATCACACAACAAACATTCAGTCCAAAAAAAAAAAAAAAAAAAAATTACTGTGTACTTTCAATCTGCCTATGTGAAGCTGTTTAAGAAAATGAAACCAGCTTAGGTTATGCAGGTAGTCAAATGCATGTATAGATGTGTGAATTCTACTTAGAGCAACGCATAAAAAGCTCTACATTTCATATGGTATACTGACACTCCTCCATCTCCCTAGAACAACATGCGACCGTATGAAGCAATACACATCGCAGCTAACTAACCAACCATTTCTGAGAAAAGTAGCCACTTCGTTATATCCGGCTTGAACTCTTCGCGGGGCTGAACATGATGATTCGCTATAGGCGGCTGCTTCGTTATGACAAGCGTGATCGCCCGCTGGGGACACTAAAACCATTTCGTTATAAGCGGCATTTCGTTACATCCGACGGATTTTAGTCATGTAAAGAAGGATTTTTGCCAGGACCAACCTTTTTGCTTCGTTATATCGGCATTCGTTACATCCGACTTTGTTATAAGCGGCTTCGACTGTATATAGTAATTTAGAGCAAAATCCTAATTGTGACGTGTGACCAGAGACATAGCAGGAAGGGAACGAAAGGACGGCAGAATGGCAACCGAGACAAGTCGAATCAGGCAGGACGAAAGAGCGGTAGGGGGGGGGGGGGGGGGGGGGCGGAGACGGAAAACAGGGAGGGGAGAGGAGGGGCTGACAGCGCAGAGGACGAATCACGAAATCGATTTGCCACTGCATGCAGTAAACCGAGTGACATCCGTACTGCCAGCTCTCCAATCCGTTGTAATGACAAGATGAGGAGAAAAAGGATACGCTCAGTGACACTTAATCATTGTAGTACCTCTCGTTCCCAACCCAGCCCATCGAAACCAATTCCCAAAACCGCCACCGCCAGCATGCCCCCCCCCCCCCCCCCCCACCCCTCTCCCAATCAAGACAGACTGGGGAGGAACAGCGGGCGGCGGGAAGGTGGACAGTCAATACCAGAGGCGAAGGCGAAAGGAGGGAGAGAAGAGCGGGAGTTGAGAAAATGAAATCGTTTATACAACATCCGAGACTTGCGTTAACAATTTCAAAAAAAAAAAAAAAAAAAAAAAAAAGGCAGCACACTCAAATCCAAACTAAGTAAGAAATAGGATGGCAACGCGAAATTCAACAGATGCAAAAAAACAAATTCAAAATACGTAAGTTTCTTACCAAGTGAACGTAGCAGAAGAAAGGGGGGTGGTGTGTGTGTGTGTGTGTGTGTGTGTGTGTGTAAGGCAACAACCACACATTAGTCTCCTTTACGTGCAACTGAAGGGAGAAGATGAAGACAGCCGATCATCCCAAGAGACACACGCAGCACAGTCACTTCAGTCATCCTCTTGGTCACTGAGGCACGCTGGAAGTCATACCCGCCGGAAAGCGTCATCTCAAACCATGTGAATGCTCAGTATTATGATACATCCATTCTTCAGTTCGGTCACTACTTTTCCATTTGAACTCCACACTGACATTGTCGCAGAATGTTTATATATGCATTTTTAGTTCCTCATCTCACAGTTCCTGTATTTTTCAAGCTTCTTCTGTTTGAAATTAGAAAGTCCTGCGTCTTCCTGTAACAGTGTATTTTTTCTACTTTTTGAAGGATTGCCTGGTTGTGCTGCCTAACGCCATATCCTCACTTAGTATATATGCACATGTACAAACACTCATGCACACAAAAACACACACACACACAACACACACACACACACACACACACACACACACACACACACACACACACACACACACACACACACACACACACACACACTGAATACGGCTCACCCAGAAGGCGCTGGAAGGGCGTCTGTGGACTGAAACCCCGCGTCCAGGACGGCTCTTTGGTTGTCAGCCTCTCTGTTGGGTCAGCAGGTGAGGAGTCCGGGAAAGGCGCCGGGTTGCCAGCCACGTCCGGATCGTTGAAAGTTGCGGTGGGCAGTCTCTCAACAGGACCGCTGGCGGGAAGACTGGAAGTTTCGAACAGCTATATAACCCGGTGTTCGTCCAGAAGAGAGGCCGTCGCGATCGGTTTTCTTCTCTGCGTCTGTTGTAGTAGTCTTGAGCTGTGAGGAACTTCGGGGTGCACTTGCGTCTGTCTTCAACGGGGGCTTGAAGTCGCACTGTCAGCAGGAAGGCCTAGTCGTGTGCTGGTGACGCACGGGTATTTCTCAAGCGAGGCGCACTTCAGGTTCCGACTGAGCTGAGAACGAGTGTTTATGCTCACTGTACCCGTGAGTCACTACACTACCAAACAATCTACCGTGCGTCACTACACTACCAAACAATCTACCGTGCGTCACTACACTACCAAACAATCTACCGTGCGTCACTACACTACCAAACAATCTACCAGTAGAGGTCCGGGTTTCCCACTACCTCGTCTTCCTGACCTGTGGGCCACAAAGTTGTCCACAGCGCTGGTGGCGATGCCCACCCCGTCGGTGAAAAACCTGATGCACCCTTCGTATATCATATATGTGCGTGCATTTGTTCTAGGCTATTTGCAACCCCGAAGTCTCCGACAGATAGTCTTCGACGTCTCGATAACCGTTAGATGGAAGCAAAAAGGGGCATCGTTCTGGATGGTAAAAAAGGGAAGAGACTGTGGTGTAAGATACGTCAGTTCTTGTACTGTTGCACCATCGTCGATCCGATTGACGTCATCGAACTTACAGTATACAGCGTTCAGTCGTCTCCCAGCCTTCAGTACTCGGTACACACCTAGGTTTCATCGTCTGCTGTGCTGCTTCAGGTCATTGACATTCCTCTTGTTCTCCTAATCCAACCATCTTGCTGCTGGATCACGCTTGTTAAGCTCTCAGTTTTTCTCTTAACGGCTACGATTTCCGTGTGTGCCTACTTACCTTCTGTCCCCAATTCTGCTGTCGTGTGCATAAAACAATCTTTCAGACTTTTCACTTCGTTTTTTTTTTTTATGTTTTCCCGATCGTCTTTTCTAACGAGTTTATCGAAGCGTTGATCAATCATCTCAAAACTTCTCGTATATTTTGTCACTGGTGGGTTTCTTTCAAGGTTTAGGACACTGTCATTCTCTCTCTCCATGTGCTAGCACAAGAGTTTAGAGTTGATGACAGGCGAAGATAAATCGGTTTTGTGGCTCCTCATTCAGTAGCGCAAACTGAGTTCAAGGGCGTACTGTTTACTTACATTTTTTTCACTGCACTGCAGCTGGCATATCCAGGTTTAAATTAAAAAGAGAAGAAAAAAACCACACCCTTGGAATCACGGCATATCTGGGAAGGTTTCTACACAGCCACCATGATTAATCGCAGTCCCATTAACACTGTAATTAAGAAAATACCACTGACATGTACCATTGCCTGTCTTGTCTTCCTTTGGGCGACCACTCATCCAAAAGACCAGTTTTTAATTTTGTCCAGAATTGACTGGGTGCTCACTTCTGTTTTCCACAATCGATTGATTGGAGGAAGGTGGTTCTGGAGTTGATTGTTCGTTTTTTTTTCCCCCATAATTGTCCCCCTTGTTCCTCCGGAATTGAATAATAGTTATATGTCTACTTCTCAAGATTTGAATGACATTTTCTTCAGAATTGATTACCATTCAATTGATTCTAAAGGTGATTGTTAGTTTAACTGATTAGTTGTTTTTCTTCCAAAAGGATTGGTTTTCTTTCATAACTGATTTTTTTCTTTTTAACCAGAACTTACAGTTAATTTTGTCCACAATTGATTCATCATCAGTTCTTTCCGAATTGATTCATTTCTATCCACAGAATTTATTAATTGTAATTCCTTTTCAGAATTGTTTGCCTATTGATTCTGTTCTGATTTTTTTTTTTAATAATGTTTTGTTTTCTGTAGAATAGACCGAACAACATTTTCCCCCATAAATGATTAAATGCCAATTTCTTCTTGAATTACTTGTTTGTCCTTGTCCAGAATTGATCACACAATGTTTTTTGGGTTTTTTTTTTTTTTGTTGTTGTTGTTTTGTTTTTGTTTGTTTTGTTTTTTCAGCACTGACTTATTGTTGACATTCGTTTATAAAAATCATTTATTCTTGTTTGTTCGTTTCAATATTTTTCCGTTGTGAATCCCTCTCGACTCCACCTCAAAATTTATTAGCTGTTTGTTATTTGATCCGAAATTAATTGATTCTTCTTAGATATTCCAGATTTGATTGATTAAATGTTCGTTTGTTCCAGAACTGATTGATTGTGATTGTGTTTCAGATTTAAGGCATTTTGGGGAATAGTAAAAGCGGCAAAGAAAATGAAGAGTAAAGTGCTTCGTCTTTCAATCACTGTGGTGTTTGCGGCTGTTATTTCTTGTAGTTTTTCTTGCCAAACCTGATCCAAAAACGTCTTACGCTATACAAAGGTGGGTTCACTCCTGTATGTCTTCAAGTGATCATTATAATGAGGTGTGTGCGTGTGAGCGCGCGTGCGTGGGTACGCGCGCGTGCGTGCGTGCGTACGTGTGTGTGTGTGTGTGTGTGTGTGTGTGTGTGTGTGTGTGTGTGTGTGTGTGTGTATGCGCACACGTGTTATCGCGTGTGTAAGTGTACATGTGTGCATCTGTGCGTGCGCTTCGTGTGTGTGTGTGTGTGTGTGTGTGTGTGTGTGTGCCGTACCTATGACTACTGTTATTGTTGTTGTTGTTACCAGTATAAAGAGTACGTATATGGCGCCTATCTTTGGTTACAGACCAAGCTCTAAGCGCGTTTCAATCTATGCTTCCGTTTACACAACTGGCTGCCTACCTGGATAGAGCCCAATGAAGAGCTGCCTGCTGCCGCTTCATTCAGTCATGTGCCATTCACTCAATATCAGTCACTCACTTTCCTTCTTTCGATTTTTCACGCAGGACTCTTGCATTGTGTAACATGTCCTCCATACCAAATGCAAAATTTGCTTTCTGTTTCGAAAACGTAAGATGTTCTGCGTGCGTTCACCTATGGAACCCCGGTTGTACAGTCTCATTCGTGGGACTTTTAAGGAAATGGAGTCAGAACCAAGGTAAACTCCGAGGGAAGAATCCTCCTGTACCAAAACGGTCCGGCGGAGATTCCAAGCCACAACCCTAGCATCACCAGAATTACAAGTCTGTAGTACCTGGGCCCTGACGAGTCTGTCTTATAATTTTGACTTATGTTTCTAGTCTGTTCATAATTGTTTCAACTTTTGATGGAATTTGTTGTTTATCATACCGTCCTCCAGAATGTAAGTGGTTGGTGTTGTAGTGATCACCTATCTCTGAGGCTCGAACCTCACACGAATGAGGTTATAATAAAAAATAAATTTAAAAAAAGCCAGTCGAAGTGCTTATCTCTTCAAATGATCAGCCACAGATACAGCCCAAAATATTATTATTCCTCTGTTTAAGGCATTAGTATGTGTCATTTTGGAATACGGAAAACGTGTTTGAAGTTGTTACGTTAGAAAGTACAGACACTTGATGGAGGATATTTAACGGCAGTTCAGGAAGAAAATTACTGGCCTGGGAGTTATGGAATATGCGGAGAGCTTTGTATTGTTAAGGTTAGCATGGAAGGTTTTAAGGTGATCTTATTGAACCATACAAATTCTTCATCACTTGTGTGATCTTGTCACAGCTAGATTTTGACGAACATTGGGTGTTACTGAAAGGGCAGGAGAACGCAAGTCTAGACTAGCAAAGAAAGCAATGTCTGCATGGAACATTTTCCCGCGTGAGACTCTCGTCGTTTTGATATGCATTTATGAATCATAGCGATAAGTATCTCGAAAAACAAGTATACTCAACAAATTTGGAAGGTTTTTTTGTTGTTGTTTGGTTTTGGTTTTTGTCAATACGCAGACGCCTGATTAATTCATGGGCAACAAATATTCATATGTGAGTAAGCAATTATCTCTGAGGACAAAAAGCTTTAAACGTATATATCGTGCATTTATAATGTGACATGTGAGTGATATTATGTAATACCCTTACGATAAAGTATGCTACAATATCATATTATAGATAGTATTTTTTTTATGATATATACAATTGAGGAGATGGGCAGGGGGATCGGTGATGTGATGTGGTGTGAAGAAATAACTAACCAAGCCAAACCACTTCATCATCCAGGTAGGAGTATGGCTGTTGCGTTTACAGATAGACAGAGAGAGAGAGAGAGAGAGAGAGAGAGAGAGAGAGAGAGAGAGGGGGGGGGGGGGGACAGAGGCACCGGCGACACTCAAAATTATCTTTTTTTTTCTTTTTATTTTACACTTGATCACAACAAAAAAAACACCAGTTCTCTGCCACATTTTCGTCTTTACTTGACTTCATCAGGACTGTCACCTTGGAACACCTAGTAGTCCCCCTTTGACGTTTAATTTCTCTTTTACTTTTGTTTGTTTACTAGTATGTTTGTTCATTCCAGTTTCGTTTTCTTTCTTTCTTTCTCTCTCTCTCTCTCTCTCTCTCTCTCTCTCTCTCTCTCTCTCTCTCCTTTTTTGTTGTTTTTTTGTTTGTTTTTTTTTTGTTTTTGTTTTGTTTTGTTTTGTTTTGTTTGTTTAAATGGAACTGACAGTCCAACGACCAAGACTCACTCACTCTGCTGCATTCTTCGCATGGGTGTAAGATCAGAACCTCTTCAAATCCCTTGCCTGGCTATGGTTTCCATCCACGAGTTTTTTTATCCCAAACGTACAGTTCTGCTGCTGTTGCGTCGTGTCCAGGGGACATTACACAATGACATCTGACAGGGAGCAGTCATGCCCCTTGACGTCTTCAATGGAATGGCCTGTGCGTGTCCGCACCCTGTGTCGACGCAGCCCGAGTTTTCCAAGGTGGTGCAGGACTGCTCACGGCTGGTTGGTTTCGGCGCTTGAGGACAGTACCAGAAAGAGCGGAAAGGTCTTTCCACTTTCTCTGACAGTGTTTCTCTGGGTACCACTGGCGCCTTCGGGTGTTTTTATCTTTCTTTCTCCAAGATGAAGCATTGAAGTTACTACAAGATCTCAGACGACTTGCATTTTACAGATCAATCCAACTTTGAATTCGTAGCCTATGGCAAATTCGAAAACATCTCTACCATGAAAACACTGCGCGCGCGCGCGCGTGTATGTGGGGAGAGAGAGAGAGAGGGGGGGGGGGGGGGGGGGTGCGCTGGCGCTCGTATATGTGGGTGTGTTCGGGTGTGCGCGCGCGCGCGTCTGTCTATCCTCTATCTATATCAGCGAGAGTGCGTGAGTGTACGCATGGATTTGTGTCTGCATGCACTGTGTATCAGTAAATGTTTAGACCTGTCTGTCTGTCTGTCTGTCTGTCTGTCTCTCTCTCTCTCTCTCTCTCTCTCTCTCTCTCTCTCTCTCTCTCTCTCTCTCTCTCTCTGGTATTGGAAACGGTTTACGAGTGGCGGTCGTGTTTATTCAGCACTCTCCTTTCCAACGAAAATCTGTTGTGCTCATCTGTTTGATCGTATTTATGTTTGGTACATGAATCCACGAAGAGTGTGTGCATCTGAAGGTGATGGTGGATTGGTGAAAAGTTTAGTTGATGGTGCGAAAATTAACTTTCTCATTTTGTGTAAGCGCAGTTCACTCTTGCTCTTCCTTTCATCGACCCTTTCCACTCGGGTTGTACGTGAAAACTGTTCCTTCATTGAACGTTGTGTGTGTATAGGTGTGTGGTTAAAAAGACACGAACACATGAAAACATTAGTCCTGAAACTTCGAGCTGCGTTGTAAACAACCCCTATCAGGTTAAGAGGAAATGCTCAGCAAACTACAGGCACCTGAAAAGATGTTACAAAACATGTCTGCTATACATTAATCAAAACATCGTGCACCTCATGGACTGGTGCTTCGCGCAAATGCAGCTGAAATTAAAGAAACATCGACGAGGAATTTTCTGATCTGGAAAACAACATCGGGCGCTTTTGTTTGTTTTTGTTTGTTTGTTTGTTTTTTTGTTTTTTTTGCTGAAGTATGTGAGCTGAGAGACAGTATCGCCGTGAATATCGGTGACATACAGGAACTGAAAGAAGACAAGACTGTTATGATGGAAAGACTGAATCTGTTGGAGAGGAAGTTAGAGGCAGCGAAAGAATTGTCAAAAGCCCGCAACCTCAGATTCCTCAATGTGCATGAAGAAGAGTGGGAAGATGAGTGTACTACCACCCAGATTATCATTGATGTGCTGAACGACCACACAAACGGCGACAACTGGCGACATGACGACATCGCAAGGGCGTTCGCATCGACAAATCACTGCTTCACAGAAGTGACCCTCGATCCATCTTGGTCCAGTTCTGTCGGTGGGCAGACAAGATGGCTGTCCTGGGAGACAGGGACCTCAGAGACAGCCTGAGGACTAGCGGCATCAGGGTGGCTTCCGACCTTACCTCAAGACACGGAGAGATGGTGGAGTTTCACAGAGGACTTGGCAATCAGAACATGCTTTAAAAATATTGCTTTTTCGGAAGGAGAAGTTAGAAAAGTTACAGACATTCTAAAAAAACTGGCAAAGCTTGTGGAACTGATGGAATTTCTGCTGAAAAGCTGAAGCTAGGTGGTAAGAGGGTTCAGCTGTTTCTAACTAAATTAATCAATACAATTTTTGACAAAGGTATTTTACCCCAGGGTTTGTCCAGTATATAAAGAGGGGACCCTGAAAACGTCGATGATTACAGAGGAATTTCTGTCCTGAGTATTATTTCTAATAATGTTATACTACTATACTAAATGCACAACTGTACACCTGGTTAGAAAGCAGCAATGTAATGTCAGCAGGATTCCAGAAAAAAAATATTCGACAGTGGATCATATATTTACTTTATATAACTCTGTTCAGAACTGTTTGAGTGAAAAAGTAGGAAAACTATGCGTCACTTTTTAGACTTTAAAAAGGCTTTTGATTCTGTTCGACATGATAAACTTTTGCAATGTATTAAACAACAGGGCGTGAAAGGTAAATTTCTGGTCTCACTTAGAGCTATGTATAATTCTTTGCTAACCTGTGTTCAAGCAAATCAAGAACTCTCCAAAATGTTTGAAACTCCAGTTGGAGTTAGACAAGGATGTGTTCTAAGTCCTACGTTTATTTTCAATTTAATAAACCAGTTAGCAAATCAAATAAATGAAAATGGTAAACACGGAGCTAGGTTACTTCTAGATATTATTGAATTATTTATATTTCTGTTTGCTGATGATGTCTCATTGCTGTCTGCTACAACAAGCAGCCCACAAAACCTGCTAAATGTATTAAGGACCTGTTGTAATAACATGAAACTATCTGTAAATATTAACAAAACCAAAGTTATAGTATTTAGAAAAAGAGGATACCAAGGGAAACATGAGAAATGGTTCTACAATGGTAACAGACTCGAAGTTGTGAATAATAATTGCCATCAAGGGTTTAATTTTACTACTACGATTAGTGGAAAACAGGTGCACCCTGCATTTAAACAACTAAAGGTTAAAAAGGCAGTAACTCAGCCTAGCAGAATCTTTGAAAAATACAGGGAAATGACGGAAAGTTCTTGGTGTATGTTGCCCAGATATGGAGATTACACAGATTAGAACATTCAGAAAAATTGCACATGCTGGCATGCTAAAGAGTTTTGAGAGTTCTAAGCAAAACGCCAAACAAAATGGTAAACGGAGATTTGGGTCGATATCCATTATACATTAATTCCTACATTACTTGTTTACAGCTCTGGTTTAGACTTTTACAGATGAAAGCTGAAAGGTTACCTCAGAAAGCATATTTGATGCTGTAAAATGGACTTAAATGTGCTTAAACAGAGGCTTATTGATATGTTCACACAAGAATGGACTGGCACCATACGAGACCGTGAGAGATACAAATGTTATAGAGATTATAAATCTATTTCTGGAAAGAAAAGATATCTGTTGGATACGAATACTTACCGTTTCCGTGTTGCCATTGCACCAACAAGGTTTAATTTGCTTTCACTGAATAACACCCTGCATCGCTACTGTAAAACAGAAAAGGACAAAGCGTGCCCATTTTGCCGTGATCAGGTAGAGAATAGCGAACATTTTTTTTATTTGAATGCTCCCTCTATCAAGACTTTAGGAATAAATTTCTCAAAGAATTCGCCAGTGGTCCCTTAATTTGCATATTAAAGTATCCAGTGCTTCGCACAGACATAGCCCATCAAGGTATATTTCTCATGTGATAAACAGAAGGTTCCAGTCAGTTCTTTATTGGTAGATTACTGCGGACAATTACCACCACCTTGGTTTTCCTTGCAATGTCTGACTTCATTTGTATTGCAATTTCATTGATTCTGAACGTAACTCAATAATGTATCATCTTTTTAACCCACATTTTGGGGGAATTAATATCACAATGTTTTTTCTGTTCTGTTTGCAACAACGTATGTGCTAACTCCTCCCTGTTCCTATCCACTCCCCTCCCCCTTCCCTTTGTACGTTGTATTGTGGCCCAAGGCCGATGTACATTAAAGCTTTGTGAGTTCTGTGTGTGTGTGTGTGTGTGTGTGTGTGTGTGTGTGTGTGTGTGTGTGTGTGTGTGTGTGTGTGTGAGAGAGAGAGAGAGAGAGTTAAATGTGTGTACTGACAGTGCGTATGTGTTAATGTGCAGACCCCTGTGTGTGTGTGTGTGTGTGTGTGTGTGTGTGTGTGTGTGTGTGTGTGTGTGTGTTTACGTGCAGTACATGTGTGTAAATGTGCAAATGTGTGTAAATGTGCAAACTGTGTGTGTGTGTCTGTCTGTCTGTCTGTGTGTCTGTCTGTGTCTGTTTGTGTGTATGTATGTGTGTGCGTGTGTGTGTGTGTGTGTGTGTGTGTGTGTGTGTGTGTGTGTGTGTGTGTGTGTGTGTGTGTGATTACAATAGATTGTATAAAACAAGAACAAACAAACAAAAAGGATTCACGCCTTGTTTCAGGCGCCGTTCACAGTACAATCAACACCACAGGTACACGTCTCCCCCCGTCCTGGTTTACAGAATCTGCGGGGACCAGTTGGAAGCCACAGAAAGTTCTCTGCTCTTCTCGTACACCAGGTCTGGGTCCTCCTTGACGGGCGATATCATCAGCCACGACTCTGACGTCTACTACTCTTTTGAACCACTCTTCGCTCTCCGGTCTGTGTGATTAACGATAATGATACGAATGATCATCGTTGTTATCAGCAGCAGCAGTGTCAGCATCGTTACAATCACAGTAGTAATTGTATTAGAATGATAATTTTAATACTACCGTAATCAGAAATCTCTCTCTCTCTCTCTCTCTCTCTCTCTCTCTCTCTCTCTCTCTCTCTCTCTCTCTCTCTCTCTCTCTCTCTTCTCTCTCTCTCTCTCTCTCTCTCTCTCTCTTTCATCTTTTATGCCTTCCCAGTGGCAGTTTTCCCACGCTACTAAGACCAGCTTCCATATCCACAGCTATACCCAGGTTGTGCTGTCACAGCTTCAGCACCACAGTTTACTGGGAGCAATAAATGTCAGGTCGTCACAAGGCAACCTTCCAGAAGAAGACACTTTATTCCTTCCCTCCCCTCCCCCCTTACCTCCCCCCCCCCCCCCCCCCCCCTGCTCGTTCGCCGTCACGTTCCCGTGAAATGAACTTGGCTGTCCTCTGGAGCTACCCCCCCCCCATGCAGCACGGAAAGAAACCCTTCCAAAAAAACTTCACAGCAACTTTTGGAAGATCACGCCCAATGCGTTGGGGAATGTAACTCCTTGAATTAGAACGCATTCATACACACACACACACACACACACACACACACACACACACACACACACACAAAAGTCTTCTCAAGAAAAAATACAAAAGCTTTCAAGCTAAAGAAAACAGTTTAAGTCTCAAAGCTGTACAGTTAATCACGAAATTCCCCCCCCTCCAAGAGGATTCACAAAGGATGAGCTAATCTAGAGAGGAGGGGGACGGGGGGTGGGGGTGGGTGGGAGGGGGGAGGTGTAACCCGAAATCGTAGAGCAGGATTCCTTAATTAACAGCCAAAGATTTCAAGGGTTTTACGCCCAGCTTCCAGCTAACTAAAACGAACTTCACAGTCGAAAGAAAAGAGCTTCTCACTCGAAGTTCACTCTCTACGAGGCCACAGTCCTGGCCAAGGAATATGATTACCGCTTTACACCCTCAGACCACACAAAAGGAGCGTTGTTTTTCACTTTACAGTCTTTAGGGGGAACTCCATAGGTTCTTTTCGAGATGAAGGGTGAACGTCTGATTCACACTCCCAATCCACTTCACACACACACACACACACACACACACACACACCGTGCTGCCCTCCATTCACCACGTATTCACCAACTGCAGCGTGAAGGTAAGTCATAAGCTTAAAATTTCCAGACACTCCGGGTCAGCGGGCCGAACAAGAGAGCGGAAGGCTGGGGGGGGGGGGGGGGGGGGGGGGGGGGGGGGTGGAGGGTGGAAGGGGGAGGTACTCCTTCCGCTTGACTGCCAAAAACAGGACAAGCAGGTACGGCTGAAAAAAAAAATGTTCCGGTCTAAGAACTTCTTCATAATTATAATCTTTTTTTCCCTCTCTTTTTCCAGAGGTCAGAGGGGAAAAACAGCGATCAGCATCAGTTGATTAAAGATGTTATTTCAAAAAATCGGTTTTTTTTTTGTGATTAATAGTTTTGACAATTCGAAAAGAAACGATCATGATACGAAATAACGCGGAAAGTTAAATTTTTCTTTAACAATACTACAGGTCATTCCCTATATACCAACAACTGACCTTAACCCGTCTGACAGTTGGAAGCTGACATAGGGGAGTAAGGGTATTTGGCCCAGTTGTACCAGCATTTAGAGTCACCAGTTGGAACATGTAACCCAGTGAACCCTTCTCACGGGTTGAAAGTGGTAACAGCCCAATGGGCAGAACTTAAATGAAGAAACCAATACAAAAGGTCCCACAAAAAAGACAGACAAAAAAGGGGGGGGGGGGGGGGGGGGGAGTAGGGGTAAACAGCCGATGTCTGACAGAATCTTTCTTCAATATGGACGGATTCACAGTCTCTTTTTCCATTTTTCTCTGAATTGTTTCGGAGTTATCTTTGAGAGAGAGAGACAGACAGACAGACAGAGACAGAGACACGGAGAGAGAGAAAGAGAATAATGACTTTCCAAGCCCACAAAATGGGTTGACCAATCCATCAAAGACCCAGAAAGTGATTATATATATATATATATATATATATATATATATATATATATATATATATATATATATATATGCCCGTTATTTCCATGAACCAGGTTTGTTTTCACGCAGATAATACTATTCTGTCGTGTCCGAAACATTTCTGAAAAAAAAATCTAGATCTAAATCGTCATAGGACATTATACATGATGAGTATTTAGTCCTAAAAGGCCATATCTAAACTTAAGGGTCTGTCTTCCTTCCCCCCACACCCCCCCCCCTCTGCAAATTATAACTTTTTTTTTTAACATTAAGTCAAGCCAAGTCAAGAAGACTTTACTTTCTCCAAAGAGAAATTAAGAGTGGCCATAAAAAAAAAAAAACATGTCTGTGGATCTATATCTAATGGATAACAAAATCATGAATCACACCCACCCCCATCCACCCACCCACCCACTCACACACACAGAATAATATACACACTCGCATATATACAAACAAGCTTTCTGAAGCGGATCTTATTGAAAGTTTAGTTTTGATTCAGGAGTTTGATGGAATTTGGAACAAACCTGTTTTTAGTCCTATTTGTTTTGGAATTTGGAATCTTCGTCCAGAGGGTAGAACATTGTAGATCTTTGAAAGAACATGAGAACTGTTCACAGCTTTTTGTGTGACATTCATACAATTTACCTAGCTGTTTTTTTTTTTTTGTTTTTTTTTTTTGCCAACAATCTTTCCACATGTATTCACCACTCTGTTTAAAATGTTTCTGTTTTTTTCACGCTAAGATTTCCAAACCAGCATAAAAAGCCAAAGGACAACACTGATATATCTTAAAAGTCGATAAACCCAGTTTGGCCGTTGTGCACGTATGGTGAATATGTGTGTGTGTGTGTGTGTGTGTGTGTGTGTGTGTGTGTGTGTGTAGTGTATAACTGATCATTGTTTCATCATCTGTCGGAGTGTTTGAGTGTGTCATTTGATTTTGACACACTTGTCTGTAGAATCAATTGATCCTGTATGGTCTGAATTATTTGGTTTATGCAAAAACACAATAAAATCAAGTTAATGCAAAAACTCAGTCGAATCAAAAGTTTTATGCAAAAACTCCTGAAAATCAAAAGTTTATGCCAAAACTCAATGAAATCCAAAGTTTATGCGAAAACTCAGTGAAATCAAAAGTGTATGCAAAAACTCAATGAAATCAAAAGTAGATGCCATAACTCAGAAGAATCAAAAGTTTGCAAAACTCAATGAAATAAAACTTTACGCAAAGCTCAACAAAATCAAAAGTTTATGCCAAAACTCGGTGAAATCAGGTTATGCAAAATTTTAATAACATCAAAAATTTACGCAAAAACACAATGAAATCAAAAGTTTATTGTATGCAAAAACTCAAGGAAATCAAAAGTTCAAGCAAAAATTAAATGAATTCAATTTACACAAAAATATCAACAAGATCAAGTTTATACATAATTCAACGAAACAAAAATTTTATGCCAAAGCTCTACGAAACCAAAATTTCATGTAAAAAAAAAAAAAATCAGTGAAATCCAAAGTCTATGCCAAAACTCAATTAAATCCAAAGTTTATGAAAACAGGAAGTCCTTGGCCAACCACAGAACCCTGACAGGACCCTGGTGGTCGGCTGGGGTTCACACACAAGATGACGTGAGCGGACACCAATGACTGTGTGTTGTTACAGCAACATGAAGGAAGCAGAAAGGGACGCAGGCTCACCATGAGGTTCTACAGGCCATCTTTCAATGCAACTTCTCCACCAGGGCCGCTTTATACCTGGACCACAAAATATTTAGCTCACGCAGTCAGGGAACGACGGAATTAAGTCGGTATGGTTGCGTTCTGCGTGTTTGTCTGTCTGCCTGCTTGTCTGTATGCCAATTTTATTATGTATGCGTGTATGTGTTGATGTATGTACTAGCAGCTCTTCCCGTCCCCCCCCCCCCCCCCCCCCCCCCCCCCCTGTCTCCTTCGTCCACCCTGTTACACCTCTCCTCCCCCTTCCCCATCCCCATCCCCTTCCTCCTCTTCCCCCATTCCATGTCTCCTCCCTCCCCCTTTCCCCTTTCCCCCTCCTCTCTCAGTCGTCCCCCCAACCCTACTCCACAGTCCAAGCTTCCACCACCACCACCACCACCACCACCACGGCGTCCCGAGCCCTCTCTCCTTACCCCCATCATCCCCCTGCCCGTTCCTTTACCGTCCCTCCTCTGTCCTTTCCTCTCCTGCTCCTCCTCCCACCCACCCCTACCTCTTCCACGGTCTCTTCTCCCCTGCTGCTGACATCACACACCCCTGTCCCACTGCACGTGACCTTAGGTGGTGATGAATATACGATTTGCTCTACGCTATCTTCCCGCGAATATTAGAAAATCAATATCCACCGGCCAAAAGGGGTGCAGTGGTCAGCGTGGCCAACTTGCAGGCTGAGGGGTAGAGAGTTCGATTCCCTTCAAAAGCATTCGTTCGGGGATTTTCTTTACCTCCCAGCTGGCCGGCTCCTACTTAATATTTCATGTCCGATGCCTTCAATGAAAAAAAAAAGGGACCCCATACCCGAGTTCCATTCACTTGATGGATGCGTTTTTTTGAGAGTATTGCTCAAATTTCCTGATCGACTTTACAGGGATCTGTATCTGGTTGGTGCTGTGATATCTTTTAACAGAAAATCCAAAGTACATCCCTGTCGTGTAGTCTCTGACCAGGATGGAATTCCATAGCATCATCGTCATCATCCTCGGCCCTCTTGGTCATTATGAAAAGACTCAAATTGTATATAACCCTGTGTCTGTCATAGTCGTCAGTATCGGCAAGGTCATGGGCGCTATCGTTGGATGAAGATCATGACGACCTCCGCTGGGGGGGTGGGGGGGGGGTGGGGGGGGGGGGCGGGGCGGCAGACATCATAGAAATGGCATGATCGATGACCATGGGATGACCTGCTGGTGGAATGTGCCACCAACGCTGTGGTTGGAATGACCTGGGTGTGGATGTGCACAGGGAGTCCGACATGAGTGGCGTCGGAGCATGCACTGAGAGGCCACGGGGGGAGGGAGGGGGGGGGGGGCACTATCAAAATGAATGAATAGATAAAAAAAAAAAAAAGGAAAGAGTAGAAGAAGAACAAGAACAAGAAGAACAAGAATAAGGAAAGGGAGAAGAAAAAGAGGAACGGGAGGTGACTAGAGATTGCAAAGATCTGTGCCCAGAATATAGGTTACAGAGGATGGCTAGACACTACAACGATCCCTACCCAGAATGTAGGTGATATGGGATGACTGGAGATCACAAAGATCCCCACCCCGGAATGCGAGTTACAGTGGATGAGTAGAGACTACAACGATCCTTACCCTGCAAGTTACAGAGAATGACTGGAGACAGCACAATCCTTCCCAGAATATAGGTTACATGGAGTGACTAGACACTACAACGATTCCTACCCAGAATATAGGTTACATGGAATGACTAGACACTACAACGATTCCTACACAGAATACAGGTTACGTAGGATGACTAGAGACTACAACGATCCTTACCCTGAATGCAAGTTACAGAGAATGACTGGAGACTACAAACAATTCCTACCCAGAATATATATCTCATAGAATGACTAGACACTACAACCATTCCTAAAAGGAGTAACGCACTGTCTCCATCCACAGGATACACACGTGATCAGCCTGACATTATTTATTGCAATAAACAGTACACGTCCATGGAAGCTAGAGTCAAGCTGGTTTTGTTTAGAGTAATCCAACATGATCAACCTGCCTTTCTTCACATAGATTGTCTACATCCAAGAAAAAAAAAAACATGTTATGAATTGTCTACATCCAAGGAAAACATTATATAGATTGTCTACATCCA